>JANJEY010000001.1:37875229-37894729 GCA_024703695.1 Erythroxylum cataractarum | reverse complement strand
TTCGATTCGCATTTGCTTTGCTTCCGCTTACGTTGTGATTCGAGTTTGTTTTTGCTATTGGCTTCCGCATTGTGTTTTTGATTCGAAATTTCGATCCAAAATTTCCGTTTCCATTCGATTCCGTTTTCCGTTCTTCGTTTTCCGGTTGGGATCCGGTTCCCGGATCGGGTCCCAACAAGATGGATGATGCATGCTAGCGTGAAGGAGACTCAGATCAATCGGCAATTATATGAAAGTGATGATCCAAAGGAGAAGAAGGCCTCAAGTCTTGTTCCAAAGGCTAAGGTTCTACACTCAATTCTTTTCCACTGTGTTCTACCAAGAACAGGATCAACGCATTTGGTAACAACGCTAGATGAATAATTCTTATTTCATCTACTTAATCGTCAGCCTATAAATCTACCATTCCTTATTTTTCATTATATGGAAAAGACTAAGAAAGACTTGACCGCTATACCAGATGGAATGATGCTGACAAGAATATTCAGAGATTCTGGAGTCCTTCTGGAGAGAGGAAAATATCAAAAGCGCCATCAATTCTACCACAATTGGCATAATGGGCTTGAAGAATTTGGAGAAAGGAGAAGCAGATTCTAAGATGAAAGCAAGGTTTGAGGGGGAGCGTGCTCTTAAGTTGAGTTTGAATGAAAAAGAAACTCCCTCAAGAAAATCAAAATCCCAATCCAATGAGAGAATGCCTGCAGAAGGGGAAAAGAAATCATCCGATAAATTAATAAAGGGAAAGGCGATTTCTCATAAAGAAGAAAGTCAGGTGCAATATAGGGAGAAAGTGACCCTGAAAAGAGGAAATACTCCTTTCAGAGAGACCAAAACAAGCAAAAAGGTCGCCTAGAGTTCGAACCCTGCATCAACAAGAAGAAAAGAAAGGTAAAGAGTTGACTCATGGTGGAGACTTTGAGAAGAAAACATCTCAGGCAACCAGGTCTTTAGTTGCAATTTTGGAAGAAGATTAAGCAAAATTGACTAAAGAGACTAAGATTAAGAGAAAATTGGAGTTTGAGAAAGAGAAACTTCAATCTCAGCAGACTTCTAGACTGATTAAAAAAAATAAAAAACAGAAAATTAGTATGAAAAAGAGCACTCCTACTGTTGTTCAGAAGAAGAAGAAGCTAGTTAAACGCAGTCCAGCACAGGTCAATACCTCTCAACCGTTAAGAAAAGAGAACTTGAGAGTCAAGTTTATTGAAGACAGCCAACCTGTCAGGAGTAGCAACTCTATAATCATCAGAGAAACCCCAAAAAGGTTAGTCAAGGCACAATTACAACCAATCTTGGTAAATAATAGTACAATGCATCTGTTAAGTGATGACGAAAAAAGTATGTATGGTTTTTTTAGGGATGAAGGCACCAAACCATACCACACACAGATGATAAGGCAGAAGTACACTATTTTACCAATCACAAAGAGAACTGTGATCAAGGTTGTGCCTGAAATTCAACCAATACCTTACATTACTCGTAATGAGGAGAAAGGGAAGAAGAAATTGTATCCTAAAGGGATAACAAGTGATCTTACAGAAGAACATATCGAAGCTAAAGTGAGAAACATTGATGAAGCATGCTATGCAATCCAAAAAAAAGGAACCTATGTTTCCCACTACATTTCGAAAGCATCAGGAAGCAATTCTGTTCAGTGAACCACTGAAGACTCTTCTTAAGTAGTTGAAAGACTTACAGAAGGGCAGTATAGATCCATTCGGATTAGAGACCTAAACTACTCAATAGAGTCACTTGTGCATCTCATTATGCACATTAGACACTTGGCAACTTTGTATTCAATTGGAGATGTTCTACACCTATTTGGAAGACAAGTTCCACGACTAACCAGTCCTGATGATCTTGATCTCCTGGAATCGAACTTATCTGTCAAACCTCCTACATTTACAATAACTGAACCAAGTGTCATATCTTCAGATGCATATACTACGACTGTTGGTCTTGAAGTAGTACAACAAAAGCATGATGAAGACATTGAAGATAAAGTTGATAATCTGTATGCTTCTGTGGGTGACTTGCATAAAGAAGTAGAGTATATTCGATAAGATATCAAGTCCCTCTGCACTGAAATGAGAGAAATATTTTTTAAAGTTATAAAGCATTTGCGGTCATGATCTTTTTGATCAATAAAAAATAGGGGGAGAAAGGAGAAAAGGAGAAAGAAATGACAAAGACAGGGGGAGAACAAGAAGAGAAGAAAAGAACAAAAGAAGAAGATTTTGGCCACAATTTTTTATGATTATTTGTTATCATCAAAAAGGGAGAGATTGTTAAGCCAAAATGACTTTACAATTAATAATTTTGATGAAGACCAAATAATAATGCAGATACAATATGAGACGGAAGCGAAGCTAAAAATGAGACGGAAAGCAAAATGAGATGACATAAATGAGACAAAGTGAAGCTAAAAATGAGATGATAAAAATGAGATGGAAGAAAATGAGATGATAGAAATGAGACGGAAGAACATGAGATGAAAGAATCGAAGATGAAGACCCGATACCACGTCAGATGATCAATCAGTTTGAGTAAGTTACAAAACTCAACTGAATAACCGTTTCTTCAAAAATCAAGAAACAAGAGGAAAGAAGCAGTTATCAAGAAGCAGTTGAAGATGAAGACTATAAATACGAGTTGGAGTTGAAGACTAAAAAAGTTAGTGATTTTTAAAAAAGGATAGAGATTCAAAAGCTATAAATTTTATTCATTGTACTAAACTTAGAGCTACTATTGTCTGTAACAAAGCTCGTAACATCTTTCAAGAAAAGGAAGAAAAGCTGATAGCCTGAAGAGGCTAAGTCAGAAAAGAATACTTGTTTTAAGAGACTTGAAGAGGCTCAGTGAAAAGAATACTTGTATCTTTGAGAAGTATAGTGAAATCTCATAAAGAATTCTGACGACTAGACGTAGCCCACGGTTTGGGGTAAACCAGTATAAAACTGTTGTGTCGATTCTTACTCTTAAATCTTAACTTTTAATTTCTATTGTTGATTCAAATACTTAGAAGCAGATTGCAATACTTCATAATACTATTTTTCAATAGTTTGAGAAAGCAAATTTTTTTAAAGAAGTTTGTTTAAAAAGGGGATTGTATTCAAAAATGGATACACAATTCAACCCCCCCTTCTTATGCATTTTGTATATTGAATATTAAGTCTATACTAACATGTGATTCACTTCAAGCTATTATAGAGTAGAAATGGGAACCAATTATTATGGATTTTATAATGGGATTGCCTAAGACTCTCGGACAGAATGATGTAATATGGGTTGTGGTGGACCGATTAACTAAGTTGTCCCATTTCATACTAGTACAGGAGAACAATACATTAGACCAGTTAGCTCGGAGATATGTGACTGAGATTAGGAGACTGTATGGCATTTTAGTGTCTATTGTATCAGAAAGGGATCTCATATTTACTTTGAGATTCTAGAAGAGCTTACAGTCAGCTATAGGCACACAGTTGAATTTTAGTACAACATTTCATCCTTAAATAGACAAACAAAGTGAGAGAACTATCAAGACTGTAGAGGATATGCTCAAATCATGTGTATTGGAGTTTCAGGGAGCTTGAGATTAGTATATAGCATTGTTTGAGTTTGCTTATAACAATCATTATCATAGCAGCATTGAGATGGCACCATATGAGGCATTGTATGGCAGAAAATGTTGATCTCCTCTATATTGGGATGAAGAAGATTTGCGAATGATTGAAGGTCCAGAACTGATACACGATACTGTAGAGAAGGTGAAATTAATCAGGAGTTAAATAAAAGTAGCTCAGGATAGACAGAAAAGCTATATGGATCAGCATAGAATGGATAGGGAATATAATGTTGGAGACATAGTGTTTTTGAAAGTGTCGCCTTAGCGTGGTGTGCTGAGATTTGGTAAAAAGGGCAAGTTGAGCCCGAGATACATTGGTCCTTATAAGATTCATGAGAGGATTGGACCTTTAGCATATAAATTAGCTTTGCCTAACAAGATATCTCAATTTCATAATGTGTTTCATGTGAGTATGTTAAGAAGATACTATCCTCCTCATGTATTACCGGCTCAAGATATTGAGATCAATAGCAATTTGAGTTATATTGAGAAACCGATCAAGATAGTGGGTTATAAGACAAAGTAGTTGAGAAATAGAGTGACTCCATTAGTGAAAGTTCATTGAAGAAATCACTTGACTAAGGAAGCAATATGGGAAACTGAGAATCATATGAGGCGACATTATCCCTACCTATTCGAATTATCAGGTATGAATTTCGAGGATAAAATTTTTGCTAGGAGAAGAGAATTGTACCATTCTGTTACCTAAATTAAGATTAAAATGGTTATTATTAGAGACTAATGAGAAATTAGGAAGCATAATTCATACTTATGCATAATGTGACACTCACATACACGACACTATTGATCTTGCACGTTACAATTATTTATGCATGCATTCATTGACATTTTCAGGTATACTTAATTGTTAAAAATGAAATTAAATGTGAATTGTGAGATTTTTTAGTTGAAAATTTATTTGGAGAATATCTGATTATTTCAATTTTTTGGTAAATTTTTGGGAATTTTTGAAATTTTGGGGTATGAATAATGTTAAGTGATTATGATGTGAATTATGTTTTGATATGTCTTGATTTCTAGTATGATTGGATTTCAGTTAGAATATTTGGAAATAAATGTTAGGGATTGGAAAATTAATAGATTAAAATGTACATTTGGACTATGACAAATGCCAAGTGGTAGGATAAATTGATACATGAAAAATTAGGATGATTAAGTCTAAAATTGAGAGACATTTGGCATAGTTAAATGTGTTACAAATGGGCTAGTAAGTGAATGACAATTAGACCAATTATTATGTGACATATGACTGATTTAGTAGGGACAAATGGCGAAAATGAGGATTAGTGGCAACATACTAGGTTGATACATGGCAAACTTGCTTTATGACACATGCCTTGGCTAAATGAAGACACCTAGCACCTAGTGAAGAAAGTTACAGCAAGGAAACTTCTGCATTCTTCTCCTTTGTTCTGGATCTTCTTCACCGAAATTCCTTTAGTTCTTTTTTCTCTACAATGTTGTTTAAACCCTAGCTCAGTTTCAACATCAAACCATACATATATCATTCATCAAATTGTCAAGAAAATAGCTCATCTTCACCTTGAGTACGTGATGAATCATGCATGAATGGAGGCTTAGCTAATCTGAAGTTTTGAGCTAAAATTGGAAGCCTAAAAGTAGGTAGCAAATCTGAACTTTATGATATGTTTATTTTTATGAGAATGATGCTTGAATTGGAATGACATATATGAGATATTGGTGAAGAAGTGTGTTGGAATATTATGAACTAGAGAACTTACATTGAATAGACATTGGTATTTTGATTATATCTTGAATTTTAGATTTCTAAATACATTGATTCTTAATTCAGAATAAATTAGAGACATATGTCTACAACTTCTTGAAGAAATCAAATGTTAATTCTATCTCTAAGCATTTCAAAATCTGACTGGAAGTAGAGTTGGGAGTTTTGTTACAGTTAAAAAATAGTCTAAACTATTTTAGGTATAACTTTTAATATGCTGAATTAAATTGTATGATTTTAGTGTTATTAGAAACTGAAAACATAGTGGAACAATTTTCTAGAAGAAAGTGTTATTGAAATACACCATTTTCCTTGTCATAATGATCATGCAAAGTTATCCTGAAAGGAGGTGCTAGGATGAAAATGCTGAGGTGTGCTAGAATTTGATAACTGAAATGTTTTTACTAAACATGTTTTGATATTTTGGCTATATTTTGATCTGTAGATTTCCAAATGAAATTATTATTGATTTAAATTGAACTAGACATTTGGCTGCAAATGTTAAGAAGAAATTGAATTTGATTTTTGTCTTAAAGGGTTTTGAAATTTGGAATGAAATTTAGTCTTAGCTTAGACTGTAGTACTACCAAGGACAGACATCATATCCTATTGTTATGGAATAAACTGTATTGATGTAGGCTGAATCAGACAATTGAATCTTCAAAAAATTTTAGTTTATTTTCTTAGCTTTAAATTGTTATAAAGTTAGTAATTTTTGGATACTAGAATTTAGAGTTATGATTTGTAAAACTTGAATGCATGGTCATACATTAGCCAAAATTTCAAATGTATATAGTTTGTGGTATTTTGAGCATAACTCATAGAATAATGAACTAAATGGAATGATCTTGGTATCAATAGAGACTTAAGGCATAAGAGAATAATTTGTTAGAAGGAAGTGTTACCAAATTCCTTCACTTTCTTAATCAAAATAATTGTGCAAAATGGACCCGAAAGGGTACCTTTAAACAAATCTTTGTTAATCAATTGAATGTGGATATCCGAATGATTATTGTGAAAATATTAATTATAAGAAACCCAGAATTGTCATGAACATGCATTGTACATATTTAGTATACATGAATGTGCAGTCATGAATACATAATTGCACAATATTGTGATATGTGAATGTATTGTTTGTATAGAGGAGTGCATTCAACGACATCATCCAGACATTGCCTGGACTTCAAGGCTATAGCTGTTTGGAGCATACTGTGAGTAACCTAAGATGGTCTAACCATATTGTTTTGTATAGTATTAAACTGTATTGCTATCTTATTGAACTATATTGAATTATACTAATTGTGTACTAGATTCTAGACAATATTTAACCGAGGCATTTTCATACATTAGAATAATATTGGAAGTGCTAATTGAATGTGAATACGTTGCCTAAATGATTTTCTGATTCTCAACTAAAAAGATGAATGCCAGACCTAATCCGATGACTACTGCTACTGTAATTGATACTACGACTGATATACTGTTATTTCACATGCAAATGAAAGTGATTGAATTTGATGAATGAATTATGGCATACACTTCATTCCAATGCATGTAATAAAAAAGGAGTTATGACTGATGTTGCTACTGCTACTGCTACTGATAAGAGCTTTAAGCTCCCGCATATGTGGTTCGAGCCTATGGCTCACTATGATCAATGAGTCACTGATTGACTGACTAAGCTCGATAATTCAAGATACTGTAAAAGCACACAATCACAACAATATCAAAATGAATATGAGTCTTATACATATCACATCTGCATACCAATTTGAATTCATTGAATGATTTGCAAAGCTGAGTGAATGTCATTATATGATTGAACTGTTTAACTGAGAAATGATTTATCTGTGATAGTATTTGATACTTGTCAAGTGGATTTGAACTGTATGATTATATACTATAATTGATCTTGTTTTATGACATAAGTGAACCATAGAGGATGATTACTCTACTGAGTCCGCAAAATTCATTAAAATTGTACCGTTGCTTTTTAAGTTCAAGAGTGAGACAACCTAGCTTCTAAGACTCCATAGAAGCATATTTTGTACAACTGTTACAATCAAATTTGGCTAAAAGGTCAGTCAGCTAGGATTGAGGACATAGTTGTTTCTTTCGAGTTTATAGTATTTGATTGCACTGAGTTGTTTATGTTCATAGGACAATGTTGTATAAACATGGATGATATTATATTATATGAAACAATGTAAATTATGGTTTTTAATGTAATATGATAACATTTTGGATTTTATCAATTGTGTGATTGATGGTTTAGTTTATGATGCCATGTTATGAATAGTGAAGGTGAGATAGTTAACAAGTCATTTCTGTCAGGCATGTGGAAGTGTATCCAATGGATGCACGTGCATATGTCAGATGGGAATGGGGTGGTACATCTTAACTCTAAACTTTGAACATAACTCTAATCCAAGATGTGGATGATGCTCAAGAGCTGATCACGAAATGCTCTTCTGATGTAGATCGACTGTCAGACCCAGAGGACTCCATCCACCCAACCTTAATTTGATAGGGCGACGTGAATGGGGTAAGACGTAAAATTCGCTTACCCTATTTTTGTCATATGATACATTTTGCTTGTGGGTTTTCTTTATCTAAAGATGTTTTTGTGCTAAAACTTCATCGTTTGTAGCTTGTTTCAAGCTCTTGGCTAAACGCTATTTACAGTTCGTTAACTTTTAAAAAAAATCAACTGTCAAGGACTACTATTCACTCCTAGATCGCCTCCGAATTCCATTACTTACGAATCTCGTAAAAGCATAAGAAGCAACTTAATAGTAAAGAGTTAGAAGATAAAAGACATAAGGGAATTTGTTTTTGATGTACTGACAAATATGCCCTTGGTCAAAAGTGTAAGATGAAATAATAGAACATGTTTCTTGTAGAATATGAAGCAGAATCAATATCAAAAATGAAACCAGAAGAATCTCCAATCTTATCTCTAGAAGCTATGGCAAGGATTTCTTTAGGTGATTTCAAATAGATGAGGATCTTGGGGATGCATAGAGGGAACCAATACACATTTATATTGACAATGGATGTATACATAACTTTGTAAATATCGTTTTGATTCAAAAGTGTACTTATGAATACTTCGAAGTGAAGGACCTCAAAATGAGAATAGGAGGTGACTTACAATTGATTTGTGAAGGACTATGTAAGAGCCTGAATGGCAGTTTTAAAGGATAACTTTCTCTTTCAATGCACTGGTATTACATCTAGGGGATACTACTTAGTCCTTAGGTTTTAATAGCTATTCACTCTTAACGATACCCTACACAACTTTGTCAAACAAACCATAGAATTTTACTCAGTGTAAAAGGCATAAGGTTACTGTATAAAACTTTGTTTAATAGTCAACTTTGTATGTTAAGGTTATATATCCTATAAAGCAACAATTTTAGGAACTGACTATAGAGAACAATTCCTTTAAGGAAGAAAATCAGTTAAAAATGGATTAAACTTTACCATTATTTGTTGAACTAAAAGGATTGTCTCTACTAGGGCCACATTATCACAAATGCCTCTAAAAGGAGTACAATTTATCAATGTTAGGCCCTATAGGTATGGAATATTACAAAAGAATGTCATTGAGGAATTAATTTAAAACCTCCTATAGTAAGGAGTCATCCAACACAGCTACAACCCTTTCTCTTCATCTCAAGTGTTGGTGGACAATTCTTAGCATTTGTGTATGGATTTCAAGAAGTTAAATAAGAACATTATTGATTAAAAATTCCACATAACAATCATTGAAGTACTTCTGGATGAACTATATGAAATAGTTTGATTCTCCAAGTTAGACCTAAGCTCTAATTATTTTCATATCTGCATACACTATACAATTATCTATAAAACAACCTTTAGGACATATGAAGGGTATTATGCATTCCTTGTGATGCCCTTTAGGTTGACTAGTGCTCCTTTCTCCTTCTACAATTTAATGAATGATTTGTTTAGGAAGCATCATAGCTAGGTAGTTTATATTGATTTTTTAATGATATACTCGTATAGAGAAAAATATTCAAAGATCATATGGAATATCTTAAGGTAGGTTTGGGGCTTTTGATTCATAATCTTCTCCTACTTAAAGGACATAAATGCAACTTCGGTGCTTCACAAGTTGAATATTTGGGATATGCAACATCAGTTTGTAGAGTTTTTGCAAATATAAAAAAGATATAATCCATTTCCAAATGGCCAAGTCCCTTAAATGTGATCGAATTAAGAGGCTTATCGGATATAGCTGGATATCTTAGATTTATCATGCATTTTGTCATTTTAAGTAAATCTTTGATAGAGTTACTTAAAAAAAGCACTTTAAAATGGATTGACAAGGAGGAAGCATCCTTAGTAATTAAAGAAAGCCTTATGATTGCACCAGTCCTCGTATTGCAAAATTTCTCTAAACCATTCTCAATTGAAGTTGTTCCATATGGAAACAAGTTGGGAGCAGTATCGAGTCAAAAAGGACATCCCTTATCTTTCACAAATAAAACTTTAAAAATTAAACGTCAAATTTTATCCAATTATGAGAATGAGCTCCTAGCAATAATCATAGCGGTCAAGTATTAGCATCAATCCTTGAATGAAAAAGCCTTTACTGTTAACATAGATAAAAAAAAAATTAAAGTTCCTATTAGAGTCGTAAATGGATACACATTAAAAAAAAGGTTGGTTCCTAAGTTGTTAAGATATGATTTTAAAATTAGATATAAAATTAGCTAAAAAATACCTAATTGATGCCCTCTCTTGAGTCTCAAGAGTGCAACTCTTTACCTTGGTCCTATCTCAAATTCAAACACTTCTATAAGAAGAAATAAGAGGAAGTTGAGACAAGGACCATATTGTCCAAAATTTTATCAAGAAACTATCAGAAGGCAATCTAATCAATGGTTCCTATCAATGGACAAAAAGAATTTTGAGATGGAAAAGAAGGATGGTGGTAGGGTATAAAATTGATCCTAGGACCAAAATTATGTTTATGATGTATGAAATTTTAGTTAGGGGGACATTTAGGAGTGTTTTGAGGACTATCAAAAAGTTGTAGTCCTTATTTCATTAAAAGGGATTTCAAATGGGTGTCCGGAATTACACTTGAAATTGTTAAGTTTGCCAAACTAATAAGTACAAAACTTTTTCTAAGCATGCTAGATTAACATTCATATAGATTTTGTTGAGGGACTGCTAACCTCTAATTATTGTTTAGTGATATTAGTGGTGATTGATAGATTTAGCAAATACGCATACTTCTTTGCTCTCAAACACCTTATATGGCTAAAATGGAGGCCGATGCTTTCTTCTCTAACATATTTAAACTACTTAAAATACTAGAGACCATAACCCCCTATTCTTAAGTTAGTTTTGACAGGAGTTCTACAAATTATAAATAGTACGCCTTCAGTTTTCTTTTGTTTATCATCCTTAGTAAGATGGATAAGCTGAAGTTCCAATTAATCTTTAGAGACCTACCTAATGTGTATGACAGGAGAACCTTCCCTATAAATGGTTTCAGTGGCTTCCCTTAATGGAATGGTATTATAACACCACCCAGGATTTAGTCATTAACACCACTTTGTTTAAGGTTAAGTATGGTTATCCTCTACCTATCTATTTTCCTTACTTTACTAAGGACTCTAAGTTAGTGGCAGTGGATAATCTATTATAAAAAAAGGGAAACAATCATTCAAATGGTAAATTTTCATTTATTAAGAGCACAGGAAAGGATAAGGAAACAAATGAACAAAGAAAGAGTTGATAAGGTTTTTCATATTAACAAAAAAAATATTTCTTAAGATCTAAGCCTATATATGAGGGATATTAGCTAAAAAGGCTAACTAAAAGTTATTTCCTCAAATTCATTGGATCTTTTAAGATAATTAATAAGGTTGGATAGGTTGCCTATAAGCATGAATTTCTCCTTATAGCTTTCTTACACATTACTTTCTACTTATTTCAATTGAAGAAATACCTCACTTTTGCTATGAAGGTTTTCCTTAAAATTCCTCAAAAACTGTATATGAAAAGAAAAGTTTCCTGTAACTATTTTAAGGAAGAGAATGATCAAGAAACATAACAAGCACACTAAATGAAGTGGTATGGACTACAAAAATACATTACTTAAGAGAGTTTTTACTCTATTTACAATAACATTATCCTCATTAGGATCTAGTGGACAAGGTTCTTTAAAGAGGGTAACACCTTTATAAATAAAACAAAGGAAAAATAAGAAGAAGAATAGGACGTCATCTTTAATTTTATCTAAAATGTTATTGTATCATTTAATAAATAAAGATACATGCTGAGAGGAAAATAGTGCTATTATTGTCTTCTCTTTTGCTGATACTAATGTAACTATTCTTAATAGGCATATACATTATGAAACATACAATCAAAATATATCTGAGAGAAATCGTCTTCTTCTCTCTCTTTCTATTGTGTCACCTGCTTCCTTTTGCTCATCTTTTCTTGTTGCTAGTTTTAGTAATGAAGGAACGTGGATAGTGGAAGTAGTTTGAAGCATATATTGCTGAGAAATCGGGCTAGGATCCAATCTCGTGCGTAGAGGAATAATTTAAAAACTTTTTCATATTTAATTTTTTAAAATTTAAGATCACTTAAATTCTATAAAATGATTAACAATTAAGTCATAATAAAGCATAAATCTTAATTCATAGTTTATTCTAAAGCTTGATCATATTCTTATAGTATCTATCAAACCATTTCCAAAACTAGCTCATGTCAACTACCGTAGTTACATAAATATTTAACCTTTAATGATATCCACAGAAAAAGTTAAGAGAACTCTACAACTATTACAAGGAGAGTTAGGCAAAGAGTGCTAGCTCCCTTAGAGCTTAAGCTTATTATAATAGGTTTTGGACATTTTAATAATTTATTTGAAATTAAATTATGACTTTAGTTAAAATTTAATTATAATTATAAATAATTCAAATTAAATAACAATTATGGTCAAATAAGATCCCATATCTAATATTGATCCTTATTTATTAAATATCTTATATTTAATCATAAAATTTCTCAAACTTAACAATATAACTTGATTAAAATATTTATTCTCTTTAACTCATTCTTTATGTGTAACCTGTTAAGTTTTCAAATATATTAGCAATAGATACAAATTATAAATCTCAATTATATTTGGAATTAGACAAGTTAAATTTATTTAATTTATCTTTAATTTTCTAATTAAATAATTTATATTCACAAATTAAAATTGACATCAAACAATACATTATAACTATCTAAATATTTAAGAATATTAATGTAATTTTTACTAACCCTTCTGTACATGATTTTTTGTATAATTCAATGACATAAAACATAGAATTAATGCCTATTCTATTTTGAGTCAAATCATATTAGTTCTTCACCATTAATTATTAATTTAATTAATAACATTTATAAACTATTTAGAAAATGTTATTTTATTTTAGTCAAGAATTTTCCTAATCAATATTCAGTCTTAGTAGAAGAACGACTACGAACAATTTTGAAATAAAACATAAATATAATATAAATCTCATAATTATAATTTTGTTTACAATTTCATTTACAATGTATATCTATTTTATAGTCTTTATCATATACATCCAAGTATGTATAAAATAAATAATGTCTGCAAATTATTCTGTTTCTAAAATACAACTAAACGATCAATTTGTTGGGCATAAACCGACACCTATAACTTTGATTCTTGACCAACAGCGGTAATCCAATCCACAGCCGGTGGTAGACTCCCTGGATAGTCCAACAATCCATGAAACTATTGCTTTCACTTTAGCAAAGAAATTACGACCTGGGAATTGGGACATACGAGCTGATGCTACAACCCACGCACTGGTTTTGAATTGAAATGGTTAATGTGTTAAGCAATCAAGAGCAATTGTCTTTGACATAGCTCAAGCTTGACATTCTAATCCTTCAAGCAAAATCCACCTTGGATTTTGCACCAGATCATAGGAAGATAGAACACAACCACAACGGGTGGACATAGAATAAGTAGACAATAAGCTAAATAACACAAGAACGAACATACATGGTCATAGTTACTAATCATAGCCGACAAAAACTCTACTTCTAACTTTTAAGTTCCTGCAAATTGCAACAAAGGCTGCAACAACTAACAACCTCCACTATTCTTTTTTTGTCTTTTTTTCTGGGTAGGGGTTGCGGGCTAACTTCCCTCCACTTAATAGATTTAGCATCCAGATGTAATCCAATCTAGTTGTGAGAACTAAACATTAAGGGCTACAGTCATCCATGAAATCCAAAAGATTGCTACAATAAAAAGTAAAGAGGTATAACAGAAACCACTTCAGCTGATGAATAAATAGTACAGGAAATTCAGCAGCTAACAGTTGAAGGAGCTGGCTGCTGTGGAGCATCACTTGGGCCAATTTGGTTAACTTTACCATTTTCTGCAATTCCATCAGCAGTAGTCGTGTTACACGCACCGTCATTTTCTCCTACTTCCAATTTGTTTCTGATCTCTTCCTGGGTAGCACCAACTGCCCCATTAGAATTATCTTGCTGTGCACCCCTGTTCTCTTTCTCCACCTCAGTTGTTGGCGTCAAGAATACATCCTTCTTATTTCCACTCTCAGCCACTTCAACAGAGCCAGTTTCTTCAGCAAGTTCGAGCTTCAGTCCTGCTTCAATATTTTCTTGCTTTTCAACTTCCATTTGATGCTTCTCTTCCTCAGAATAAACATCCCCTTTTCCTTCATCAACATCCTTGGTACTGTTTTCTTGAGCAACATCCCTGACCCTATCTGAACCCTTTTGTTCTTCTTTTGAGGTGTTTTCCATGATGGTATCTCCATGTTCCTTCCCCTCAGCAGGTTCCTTATCAACTTTCTTATCCTGATTTCCATTGGTTACATCACCTTTCTCTGCCTCTGCATTTTGCTTCTCACTTTCCTCAACATCTTTCATTTGAATATCTTTTTCACTCTCAGTCTGATCAGGAGCAGATTCCGCTTCTTTATTGTCCTTCTTCGAGCCTGATGATTTCCGGGCACGTTTCTTTGGAGTCTCCTTCTCTGGCGTTAGAGTAGCCTTTGCCTTCTCACTGATTCTTGCTGATCTCCTTGGGGTCTCACCTGTACCCCAATCAAACTCTGATATTGCTGGATTTCCAGGATTTGCTTTTAGGTACTGCTCTAATTGTTTCCTGGTACTAATCTCTTCACCAGTTGGAGCAATGAAAGTGATTTCACTCTTCCTTGGTGTTCCTCCACTCTTGGGATAGAACTGCATAAGTATAGAAGAATGTATCAAACAATGAGAGTTATCCATATTAACGACAACAAATGCTGCCTTGAAGCGTTCATATGGAATAATAAGAACCTTTCAAGTAACTGAGGCCCATAAAAATTAAGATTATAGAATAAAACATATAATGAAAGTTAAGATTGTAATGTCTTCCACTTAGGCATGGATACATGGCGAGTCCTAAGTATAACATCTAACAAGCAACTGTCAAATATTCGAGGTAATTTGTAGCAAGGATAATGTAATTATTACATTAACTCACATCACTTTCACTGCCTCTCAAATAGACAATTGCTACAGTAACAATTAGAACTAAAGACAACATGAAAGTTAGATCCAACAAATCGAGCGGACCACTTTGGGATAAGGCAGGAAAAAAAATAAAAATAACAAGAGACCGTGGAGAAGCAATCTGGAGGTCTAGCAAGATGAGAAATGATAAAAATATGATCCAGCACATATAAAAACTGTAATTCAAGCACAAATCAAGAGCACTAGTATGCTTTAACTAATTGATCGTGATAATTAACAGAAAAGTAAAGAGAGAAAAATTTGAAAACAGGGCAGTCTATTGACAAGCTAAACATCAGTTAAAAATGCTATAACAACAAAGAGCGAAGAGAAAGAGAATGAAAAAAAGATAACTAAATTTTCCGAATTTTTTCAACAAAAAAGTAAAGCCAAAAAATCTAGATTAAAATCACCAAGTGTATATCATTTTTAGAAAGTAAGATGGCCAGTATAAAGTTAAGAGTACAGGCATATGGTAGTCTATAGAACTGATAGTCTGAGCAATAAGAAGCAGTGCTGAGATCATGGTTGGAAAAGTATACAAAAATCTGGACTTCTTGATAGTAAGAAGACAAAGCCTCCTAACCATTAAGGTTTTGTTATGTATTACAACATCAACTATTGAACAAAATGGAAAAGATATTTTCCTACAAAAACCGTACAAGACAACTAATTCTCTGAAATCAAAACCACCATTGCTGTAATTGAAATGTCAAAGACCAATCAAAAGTCATCTTGATGGTGCAAGACATACCCCAAATTGCAGTAGCTAAGCTAATTTATCATTAATTATGTTAGTAACAATAAGTGTTTCACAGGCCCAACATTAAACCGACAAAGAGATAGGCCAACATTGGGTATTGTCCATTGCCACATAATAAAAGCCAGCTTTATGGTTTACCCTTTAACATTTTGCAAAAATCATGTATAGAAGGATCTGCCTGATGCAACACAGGGCCTGGATTGATGACTAACATCGAACAAACTTCTGTCTTTTTTTACAGATCCAATTTAAGAAGAATAGGTATATGCTATCCACGGCTACATAAAGTGTTGAATTGACAACCCCTACAAAAATTTATGTTCCTCTCAAATTTTCAAATTGTCTACCTCACATTAATTACTTAACAAAACAATGCATTCACGACATATGTAAAAGGCACAAGTATTAAGCATCAATGTTTTAGTCACAAGTGAGGCTGCAACTAACTCACAAAAATATCCCACAGAAACAGAACCACTACCGTGACAGCTCTATTATCACAGAATAAAACTGGGAAATACGTCATGCATTCATAGGAATTCTTGCTTCTTTCTGAAGCAAGTAGCACTACTCCAAGAGAAACAGAATCTTCGGCTTGTTTTTGAAAGCAAATGAGAAGGTCCTTATCATAAAGGAGTTCATAATTGGACTACATGATAAACAGAGTATATATTCTTAATTACAATAAGTGAGCATAACCCGAACTATAATTACCACTACCATGTAAAAGGTAATAAAATAGATCCAGAAAACACTCTCTTCAGAAAATTGACAACTCTATGCACAAACCCTAATCAAATAATTTAAGAAAAATAACAAATGACACCACCAAATTCCAACAACAAAATAGCAAAGAGGAGTTCATCCTGATTAAGCAAACCCTGAACCAAAATTCAAAACTGTACACCATGAACACAAGAATAAATTCCCTGAAAATATTCAAGGAAGATGCAAGACGCAACAAGCTATGAACATAAAATGAACACTTAATAAGAAAGCTTAAACCTTTACAACGAAACGGAAGTAAGGAAAAAGGTTACCATTTTCTTCCAAGCAGAAGGAGCTGACAGCTCAATCTTAAAAACTTCTTCCTTGGCCTCCATTACAGCACCTGCAGAAAACACAAGCAAACCAAACCCTTAAAGGAAACAAAGAAAAATCACTTCTTTCTCCGTCTCTCTCGTGTTTGTGTGTGTTTGAGTTGTGTGGTAGCAAGAGGGGCATACAAACCGCTGAAGGTTATTCGGGGATATGTTTGTTGTTGCTGTGACTTCTCGAAGTAGTTGTTAGTTGCTCTCTCATTCACTTCTTTTCTTTGTTAAATATCTGCACAAACTGTCACATTAATGTCCTAATCCTACGGGGTTTCGATAATTTCACCCAATAGGGTACAGAAGACACTGAAACCTTGTGAGGACCCAATCCAAGACCTTCACGTGTCCCTAAAGCAGTTCTGTTCTGTTCTAAAATGAACGCCTCCTCTCCTCTGCCCTGGAGAGGCTTTATTACGACACGTGTCAAACATTTTGCATTGCGTCGGGGGCTTTCATTTTAGCTAATAATAATTAAAAGAAATATCAAATAAAATAAATACAAAGAAAAAGAAACTGGTGGATTTGCATACCATAAGCAGAAGTTACTTTACGTAACTTTGGCCCCTTTTGACCAATCAAGTTACCGTATCAAGCCATCAATTACTTATCGTGTTGAGAACAAAAAACATTTATTATAAATTAGGTTTAGAACTTTTTGTAATTAACTAATTAGTCTTCATATAACAGAAATTTACATTCCATATTATTCAAATGAGCGAAGGAAACAGCGGAGACAAAGCTTTGCGAAAACCGTAATCCACAATTGCATCCCTTATTGTGCTTTTGAAAAAAAAAAGAAAATTAAAGATATTTTAGGTGTGAAAACAGGAAAAAGACGAGAGGAAGCAAGATAAGGCAGTCGGTGACGTGAAAAATAAAAGCAGAATGGATAAAGGATTCGGGTCCGAACGGAACGCGACGGCGTTATGCTTACGCATGTGCTCTTTAATTCAAGATATTTGATTCTTTTCATTGGTCAACATTTCTTTCTGCAGCTGTAACAGATTGGGCTTCTGTTCCCGCAACTTTTGTTCCTGGGCTTCTTTTCCCATTTCTTGACCTTTTTCATTTCGTTAGTTTTGCTGCTTCCTATTATACATTATGGCCTAAAATTAAAAAAAAAAATGGCTGATGCCGTTTTGGAAATTGTAGCCCCTCCGTTTTTAGCTCAAAGATTTAAAAATAATTAAAGTTCCTATATCCCAAGTATATAGCTCGTCTAAAATAGTATAACAAAGTACCGTTCCTTTGAGTATTGGTTAGTCACCTTGTCAATTAAATTGATTTTATTTTGAGAAAACAAAATAATGAGATATTAAAATTGCAAAGTTTTCATAATTTAAATGCTTGCAAACAAACTTCGCAATGTCACAAAAACAAGAATACAATTTCGGTCTAGAGAATCAAATTATAAAGATCAAGGTCAATCTCTTCATATTATGTAATTCCTCACTTTAGTAATGTAATCGTGCTTAATCCTAGGCATTCTAATGTCTTGGCCATTTGTCTCTCAATTCATAAACCAATTAAGCTCGAAATAATGATTAAAGTTCAGTACGTGATCTCTCAACATACACACTTTCCTTAACTATTATTTGGACATGGAGTAACCTATTGGACAACTATTAAAATATCTAAAATCACTCTCTAAATGTCATGTAAGTTTAATGTGTAAAGTATTCTTAAGGCCGCCCACTCTCATGGTACATCCAAACTGATTTCCTAACTCCTTTTCTCAATGTAAGGAAGACATATAAAGTCCACACATTATCAGCATTAAAGCAAACCATAAATAGAACCAAAGTAACTTCTTACATAATTATGATAAGAACAATCCTAAAATCTACATAGAAATCCATTATAATCGTCAACATCATCCCCACAACAAGTCAATACATCTTCTCCATATAATAACTAAGCAAAAGCAAATGAGAGAAGAGAGAATAAAAAGCTTATAAGTTGAAGAACAAATTTGGAACTTAGTGTGGCAACTTTGAGATCTCTTGAAATCACTTGAATCTCCTTGAAAATTAACCAAAAAATGTGTCTATCATCCTCCTTTTGGTGTGCTACATGACCCTCTTCATTTTCTAGGGTTTAAAATGGGGTTTTTATACCCTTTGGGTGCTTAAATTGACTTACAATACACCAACTGGAAAATTCCAACTTCCTGGGTCACGATCATGACTACTTGTTATCCAACCTTATTTTCTTCTTTTGTTTCTCCTTTGATACCTACAACAAGTCTATATGTAAGTAAGTTGATAATAAACATAAATAAGGTCTAAATCCAGCCTAAACATTGACATACAACCATGCAAAATATTTGTACATCAAAACACATGAAAAGCATGCAAAACCCAAACTTAAATTCCTTCATTTATAATCTCACATGTAATTTATCATATACAATCACATACATATGCAAGTTATATGAAACTAACACAAAACCTAGGCTAAACATCCTAGTATGTATACTAAACATACATATTATCGAATAAAATTGTTGGAACCCCTCTCTGGTGAGTCGCGTGCTCGACGTCCTATGTGACATCTGGACGCGTATCTCACGAGGGAGGAATTCCTCACCACGAAAGAAACCTCAAATCGAACTTAATTTAACGTCATCCGAACAAAACTT
>JANJEY010000001.1:37817475-37841146 GCA_024703695.1 Erythroxylum cataractarum | reverse complement strand
ACACGACTTTGAATAAAACGCGCTAAAGGGGATTGCCTTTAGGGCACTACTCTAACAATCTAACGGTACTGGACATCCATAAGTCGACTTACACTGGTGAACAAGGCGACTTATCAGTACCGAGCAAGCATAAGTCGACTTACACATGGTACATGTCGACTTACACTTACAAAAAGAAGATTTGAAGCACAAAAAGGATGCACGGCTGTGCATAAGGTCGTGCACTTCTTCAAGGCTACGTAGATTTGCAATTTTTAGAGATTTTAGTTATGCACGATCATACATTAACCTGTGCATCAACCAATACCCTATAATTAAATATAAAAAGACATTTTTTGGATGCAAACAAAGGTAAAGATGTACAGAGGCATTCTAAAACTCTTAGAGGCAGCTCAAGGGGCACTTTTGATCCAGAGAAGTAGGAAAACACAAAGAATTCAATGAAACATCTATTGGAATACAAGATCAAACCTCTACATCATAAAAATAATCGATAGAAGATAACTAGAGAGATTTAGAATTATGAACCCATTATTTTCAATTCATTTTTCTTTTTATGTAAATTTGATTTCATGCTCGATCATGTGTAACTAAAAATCTTATTAGTATTTAGTTTAGATTAACCGTATGTTGAAACTTTAATATGATTATATTCTTTATTAATGCAATTGGCTTGATTGATATATTATGATCTAGTTACACATTTTATTTATGTTTTAATAAATTTGAAATATTAGATCATAACTTGATTTCATACATTGAGGTTGAGAAATCCTATTTATGGATAGATCTACCATAATTGGAAGTAGTTGATTGCAATCCTAGAGATAGGATGACATAAATCTTTCATATTAGGATCAATAATAATAGAGGGATTCATAATTCGGTAACGAAATCTTATAAACTTTAACCTGAGTAATTCGGTTGAAAATCTTAGAACTAGTTGTTAATAGACTCAACGTTAGCTATTAGCAAACCATAGGCGTCTCCGCGGTCCAATAAATCATAAAAC
Source organism: Erythroxylum cataractarum (assembly GCA_024703695.1). Lineage (NCBI taxonomy): Eukaryota > Viridiplantae > Streptophyta > Magnoliopsida > Malpighiales > Erythroxylaceae > Erythroxylum > Erythroxylum cataractarum. The sequence goes on along the minus strand of JANJEY010000001.1, from coordinate 37,840,134 downwards.
AACTTCGTATTAAAAGATGAAGTTATTAAGTTTTTAGGGGGATTCGAAACTTAGATACTAATCTTTTGATATCATTAATTTTCTTAGTGTCTCCTTAATTTTGTTATTCAACTTGTTGTCGATTTATTTTACTTGCTCTAGTTTTATTTTATTTAATTAAAATGACAATCAATTTATAGATTAGAGAATAGGATAACAGTAACTATTGGTAATCATTGTCCTCGTAAGATCAACTTGTATTTTCTGGTACTAGCTACAACTACACTGTGCACTTGCAGTAATTCATAACTTACATACTTATCTTAGATCAATCAATTGGTTAGTCACCTTGTAATTTAAATTTACTTTTATTTGAATAAACCAAATAAAGATCGATAGAAATTGAAAAAAAATCACAATTTAAAGGCATGTAAACACATTTCGAAATGTCACAAAAATAAGAACACATTTTTGGTTTAGAGAATCAAATTATAAAGGTTAGGGTCATTCTCTCCATACGATGTAACCCCTCACTTTGGTAATGTAGTCATGCGTAGTCCTAGGCATTCTAATGTATTGGCCCTTTCTATCTCAATACTTGAACCAATTAAGCCTTAAATAAAGATTAAAGTTCGATATGTGATATCTCAACCTATACACTTTACTTAACCATTAAATGGATATTAAGTAACCTATTGGACAACCATCAAAACATCCAAGATTTGTCTCTAAATGTCATGTTACTTGGATGTGTGATGTGTTCGTAAGGCTGCTTTCACTTATGGTATATCCAAACTTATTTCCTAACTCTATTTGTTAATGTGAGTAAGACATATAAGGTTTACACATAATAAGCATTAAATCAAACCACAAATGACTTAGACAATCCTATAACAAATATCACTTATTAGAAGTTTACATGTTTTTGGCAAATTTTTACAAGCCTAACATAGAAGCATAACATTTGGGGCTTTTATAAGGCATGAATACCTAATCTTTTACCATATGTTAGTCTTTGCCTAGTACTTATAATCAATGTTTTAAGCAATGTTTTAGAAACAAGAATCAAAAGTTAAACTGGTAAGACAAAAGGTTTAAGGTTTAAAAGCTTCAACCGGTATTAAATCATCATAAAACTAGCTAAAGAATAAATAAATTTTAAATTTTAAAATATGATTGAAAGAGATTGTCCTTACCTACCAAAGAATTTGAAGTTTAATTAAAAAAGAGATTGTTAAATGAAATTAATTGATTTATTTTGGTTGATAAGAACTTATTAATTACAAAAATTAACTAATTAAATAATAAATTGTTTGATTTTTAACAATAAGATTTATTAAAGTAAATCAAATTTTACTATTGAACAATTCAAGATTTTTACTATTGAACCAACCGAACCAATTGAGTTTTTAATCATTGGTTTTAAGTTATAACTTGCTGAATTATATTTGAGTTGATCACTTGAATGTGTTAATATAATTATAAATTAATATCGATGTAATTGCAAACCTAACTATAGTCATAATTTTACAAAAAAAGTCCCTTATTATAATTAGGGTTAATTCAAAAATGTTAAAATTTACTCAATTTTGCAATTATAGCCTAAATTTTAAAAAAAGGTAATTAAATGTTCAAATTTACAATTTTTCAAATATAGCCTGATGTTCATATCTCTGTTAATTATTAACCCCTATAATTATTATTTTACTTTATGATAGACCAACTTTAAATTCATAGAGGTTCTAAGTTTGCTTAAAAATGTTAATTGTACTAATGTTGTTATTGTGACTTAATGCATCATAATAAATGTGGAGTTTCCAACATTAATTGTTTGAAAGATATCATTAAGACCTTAACATTTCTAATAAAGTATATCATATTTGAAGTTAAAATTTGAAATTCAATCAGCTACGCTAGCTCTTTAGAATTTAAATTATTGGAATTTTAAATTATTTCTAGACAATTATTAATTATGGTTTTTGTAAAAATTAAGAATAAGAATATCAAATTTGATAGGGGTGAACAATTATAAAAAAGAGGTCCAATAAAGGATATGGTTAAATAGGTTGAAGTCTAACAAGAAAAATGACTCCTTATTACTGTAAACCTATTATTTATTGAACATAGGTTAATAAGGCCCCCAGTAAGGTTACTAAAAATAATTGCTATGGTCTCTTGTTGCCTACTTAAATAAGTTCATGGATGTATAAATTCTTTAATCTTTTAAGGCGTTCATATATTAAGAAAGGCATAGAAAGATGTTAATAGCATAAAGTTGTACGACTTTTATAAAGTTTATTTGAACATTTCATCAAATTGGTCATCCAATGAGCTTGTTTAAACAATCCAGTAGCTTGCTCAAGTTGATCAACAACTTATTCATGAAGAAATGGATGGTAGAATAAGTAATTTTTTGTATTATCTCTATATATGCAAGTTCATGGTTTATCATAGGTAGATCACTAAGATTCATATTATATATAACACCTGATATTAAAGTGGTTCCATGATTGTATGAATTTAAATGGTGAATTTTCAAGTTTCTTTATAAGGAAATTGGATAACTTAATACATTTTAGTTGTATAAATTGCATATATATTGCTTAGATTGGTTTTTATATAAGCATTATAGGGAAAAACAAGTGAAAATGGAGTTAGAAGTGAATTTTTAACAAAAAGTCAACCATAATATGATGAAAATCACCAAAAATAGTCGAAAAAAATCACTCATTTTAGTGGTTGCGATGAACAAGTGGGTCCCATAAGGGAGTTGCTTTCATGATGTGTGTTAGACAATTGGTGCATAGAATTGGCTAGTGTTGGACACATGTCTAGTGCGTATGAAGGTGGTGGGCACATTTGTGCTTTTGCAGGTATGAAAGCCACCTACATGCACCTCATGCATTTGCTAGTTTTCTTATGTTTATTTCTGTTTTACTCTTGTACATAAGAAATGAGCCTGCATTTTTTTCCAACACATTTAGAAAATGTTTTCTTTCACTCATATAACCATCTAATTAAATTCATCAGCCTAAACGGTGAATTAAAAAATGAAGATATCTTAAGACAAAACAAAACTCGATCTTTTTAAAATTCACAATGGGTCCCTCAAGTTATTTTGAGTCAGATTCTAAGTTATGTGAATTAATAAAGTGATTTTATTTAATTTTATAGATTTATTACATTTCTAATAATTTTTAACTTCAGAAAATTTTTAAGTTTATTTAGCAGAGTTATAATTAAGAGAATTTTCATGCAGTTAACTTGAAATACGGGAGATACATATTGATATGTTATCTCATATTATTGATTTATTGTTGTGTATTGCTTGATTATCACTTTATTAAGATTTTTGTATGATGAATTCTCAAATAAGGTTTGTTGATAATATTTTAAACCAATGATATATGACAATGATAATATACATGAGGATTTTACATTAATTAGTAGTAAGTTGTCACATGTTTATGCCGAATCATATAAATGTAAGGATAACTTACAGGTGTATCCTTAGTGTTTGTGGAACAATTTGGGCATTAAGGAGAATATAATCACCACAGTGTCCTTTTAAGTAAGTATTTAGATTGTTTTGCTTACATATTAGGAGATGTCTTTAGTCTTGTATTTGATTATTTTGCCCACAAATGTTGATCTTATATGAGATTTTGAGTTGTACATAAAGGCATTTGGTAAGGGATAACCATTACTTAAGTGATTTATTCACCCCTAGATGGTAGAATCATGAGAGTTAATGATATATGCTTTGATTGCTTTTATATGGAGGTATTATATATATGTATTATGCATATAGCCTACAATTGTTTCATGATGTATGTGATAAAATGCTCATTACAAATATTATTTTGCAGTTTTAAGTATCATTGTTATTCTACATTTGTGTTGATGATTTACATTATCCATTTTATAGTCCCTTGTTCTATAAATAACAATAAAGTTATTATTAAAACCCTTTCCAGTTTTAACTCAAGAAATGGAAAGAAGAAGTGCAGTTCATATTAGAGATGACGAATATTAATATGGCCATAATCAAAGATAGACTGCCACTACCTACATCCATTAATATAGAGGCATAGGCTTAATCGTAATGTGTTACTTGACTATAAAGAGATTGATCCTAGACCATTTGTTAAGTGGACTTCCAAAAACTTGCATAGCCAAAGATTTCCTTAACAATGTGTCTTAAGGGTGTATGGTATCTTCTAATGTTGAGATAGGTAGCTTAATACAAGAATTACACTCTATAAGATATATAAGAACAGGAGGAGTGATGCACCATTAGGACGACCCATGTCTATAATAAGCTAAAGGCATTGAATATTTTTCCCCGATGCTTGTATAGTACACTAAGCTCTGAATATTTTTCATTTAGAGTTTGATATTTTGGTTACGTTATACAACTCCGAAGATGAGGCTTGGGATATAAATTCCATGATTATCTATTTTGTTATTGAGGAGGAGAAGCTAAAAAATACAAGTCAGATAGTTTGATAGCAAACAAAGGGAAAGCAACAGTTAATCCCATAAAGTTCAAAGGTAAGCATTCTAAATTTCCCCACCTAAAGATATTATTTAGTTCAATACAATTACGGGCCCTATAGACTTTATGAGTATAAGTTGTTTATTTTATAAAAAGAAGGGACATAATAATTTGGAATGCCAAAAATACAAAGCCTAAAAGGAAATACAAGAACTGTTAAGTAACTCCATGGCTTATATGATACATAAATCTAAGATTACCATAACCACATCAAGGTCTTGGTGATTAGATAGTGCTTCTAACCATGTTACCTCCACAATGTAAAGATTCATACTAAAGAGAAAGCTCAATAAGGAAAAGACAAAACTGATGTTGGGGAATAATGAAGAAGTAAACATAGTCTTAGGGTGAGATGTTTGTTTGAGCTTGGATACTGGTTTTAAACTTGTATTAGATGACACTTTCTATATATCAAATTTTAGAAAGAATTTGATTTCAATTTCTTTCCTTTTTTTTTGAAATTTATGTTTAGCAGTTATCTTTTAATGCAAAACATATCATTACAACCTTCTTATCATATAGTCTGTATAGAATATGTCTAACTTATAGTGAGATATATGCTTCTTCATATATTGTTAAACAGGTTACTAGTATATGTCCCCTGATAAAGGAAAAATCACATATAATATGGCATAAGAGATTCGACAATATTACTAGAGATAGAGTAGAGAGATTGATAAATGATAACATTCTTCCAGCTTTGAACTTTTAATAATATAGAAACTTGTGTTGATTATTCTTGGGGAAAGTTAACAAAACCATAGAAAAAGGGTCAACTCATATTTATAGCCTTTTAGAAATCATACATATCGATATATACGGCCTTAATAGCTACAATATGTAAGTCAAAATATTTTTTGATATTTATCAATGACTATTCATTTTACAATTATATAATCTTTCTTAAAGAAAAGTTTGAAGTTGATAAATTCAAGATCATTAGGATAAGTTTAAGAACTAATTGGAAAATTCATTCAAGATTGTTAGTTTAATCATGGAGGAGAGAATTATGGTAGACATAGGATTTTTGGAAAAGAAAAGAGTTCATTTTCCAAATACTTAGAATTATGTGTAATAATGGCTTAATTACTAGGCAATCTTAGGTAAAATGATGTAGTCAAAAGGCGAAGTTACAACTTAAAGTATATGATGAGATCATTGTGAAGTAGGACTAACCTACTAGATTACCTTTGGGGCGAAGCCATAAAGGTTTCTATGTATATACTTAATAGAATCTTGAGCAAGTTAGTATCAAAGACATATTTTGAGCTTTGAAAAGGGTAGAAACCTAGCCTTACTCATCTGTGTGTATCAAGCTGCCTTGTTGAGGTGCACTTATATAATCCTTGTAAGGATCAAGTAAATGCTCATTCCACTCCTTATTATTTTATAGGATATCATAACCACTATAAGGGATGCTTATTTTATTATACAGAAGGAGGATTTTAAATAGGAGAATCATAAGTAGCTAAGTTTCTAAAACACAATGTCTACGATGAGAGTAGTCCCTCTCATCTTTCAAAAGATAGAAGGGTGGACACAACTATTATATCATACCCATCACTCACTCAACTAGGACCAATAGATTCAAATCTGAGTATCATAACAATACAGGAAAAAAAAACTCATATAGGTACAAATTGAGGTTCTTAAAGAATATGATTATGCTTCAGTTTAGAAGATCCAATTGAGTAAAGAGACCTATGATATCAGTTGACTATATAGTCTATTTAAGAGAACAAGATGGAATATTGAACAAGACTTGTGGTAGGATGTTATAAGGGAAAAAATGTGGTCTATAAAGCATATTTACGTGTGGGAGCTTGTAGATTTACCTCATAATTTATAAGCCTATTAGTTGGAAATGAGTTTACAAGATAAAAAAAGATTCTTGGTGTAAAGATGAGCAATGCATGGCCTGGTTAATTACTAGATGGTTCAACCAAAGAGAAGGTATTAACTTTAATGTCAACTTTCGCCTATGTATTCGAAGGACACATTTAGAGTGATCATGATAATAGTAGCTCATCATTATATAGAACTACATCATATGAACATTAAGATCTCTTTCTTAAATTGAGATCTTTATGAGGAGGTCTCTATTAAGTAACCTGAAGGGTTTTAGGATCAGACTAAGACTAATATAGTTTATCTATAAATTAAGAAGATCCATATATTATTTGAAACAAGCTTTCAGATATTGCTACCTAAAGTTTTATGAGGTTATTACCTCATTTGACTTCATGATAAATAAGGTTGAAATTTTCTTATATTATAAAGTAAGGTGAAGCTAAGTTATCTTTCTACCATTATATGCAGATGGTATCTTCCTTACATCACATAACTTGACTATGTTGTATGAAACTAAGTAGATTTTGGCTAAGTATTTTGAAATGAAGGACTTTTGTGAGGCATATTGTTGGACCCCTAAATTTTTTCAATTTTTATTGATTTATTTGTTTCATTATTTTTAGAATTGAGTCATTAATTTGATGGTCATAAATAAAGATTTGAAATTAGATGGAAAGATTCGAATTAAGTTAGATTTATGGTGTTTAAGAAGATTAAATGAGTTAAAAATGGGAAGACCAAAGGAGAGCAGGGGTATTTTTGGAAGGACAAGACCAAAATGTGGTCTTGTTTAAGAAGGAGAAGGAGAAAATGTGAATTGGGATAGAAGAAGAGAAATAAGAAAGAGAAAGAAGAGAGATTTTACTAATTGAGAGAAAAGAAGAGAGTTGAGATAGGGTTTCTTCATTTCTTAGCTTTAAAGAGAGATTTTGAAGTGGTTTAAGAAGAGAAAAAGGTAGAGGAAGAGAAGAGCTTCCATTTAAGCTAAAGATCTCTTCATTTGGTGAAGAACCAAGGTAAGATCACCTTAATCTTTTGGAATTTTTGGAAGGATTTTAGTTCATGGAGTTTAGAAAATCCATGGGTTTAAGTATTTTAGCACCAATTTTTGTGATTGTGCTTTGTGGGATTATCAATTCAAAACCCTATTGAGTGAGATTTTTTTTGTTATTGTATGAAGGGGATTAAAGAGGCAAGAGGAATAAGAGAAGATGCATTTTGAGTAAGTCTTTAAGCAAGGAAATCAAGGTGGGTTACATGTTTATAATAGAGTTATGAACTATTAACGTTTTTACAAATCAAGAAAGTAAAATGATTTCAACTACTTCAGAAATGTTGTTTTTAATGTTTTTGAGTGATTTGAGATATTGCTACACATTGGTGCATGAATTTTGATTATAAAATAGAAAATGGTTTTGAAATATTTATGTAATGCATTGAAACATATCATGGCATTTTTTATGAACGAAAAGATGTGAAAGCATGAAAGTATGAGCATATGATAAAATGATTTGAGCATGATTATGTGCTTTTATTTAGGCGAGAAAGGAACCATTTCGTTCGTCACGTCCACGTAGATAAGAGCCTTCTCCCGGCTGTCCACTTTTAGCGTATGAGCTCCAAAAATTGACTCATTTTGTTCATGGTGAAAACTTCAGTTTCTCCATTTCATACACATGGGACCCCTCAAGCCATTTGTTTATGCATTGTATCAATGAATTGTCAAGTTTGTTGCATAACTTGAGTGTTCTATAGTGAGGGTTAAATGTGCTTTTGCTATATTAAGGTGAGGACATTTTTAACTATAAGTTTTTAGCAAAAAGATCATGAAATTGATTGAGAATTTGAGAACAAAGAATTTTATAAATTCACTATGACTTTTATAAGACAAATGAAAATTTCAATGATTTTGCTTATTCTTTGTTATAAACTTGTTACCCACGAACTTTCAAGCTCACCCCCTTTTTATCCCATCTTCAAGTGATAGCTAAGAGACCAAGTGATCAAGAGCCTAAAGGCATTTCTCTAAATTTGCTTATTTTGTAGGTTGAGTTGATTTTGTTTGTGCAAGAAGTTTGTTTGTGTAGGAAGTTTGTTTGTTCAAGGACCTTTTGTAATTTGAGATTTTGAGATGATGATATAATGTGGCTTGGAATGCCATTAAAGATTTGTAAAACTTTATTCTTTTGATGTTATTGAAATGTGAATGGCGCATGGATGAAGTGAGTTGAAATTAGATATACGTGAAGAAGTAATCAACTTGAGTTGATAATTTTGGAACATAAATTGTTGATATATATATGAATGCAGAAGTGAGATGTTACGGAAAGGAAGATCGAAATTATGACTGATCAAATGTAGTTGAAGGTGATGAGACAAATGAGTTGGGATTTGAGAGTTTAATGAAATCATTTTGGTAGCTAAATGATTATGCTCAGGACATTTCAAGTTTGCACAGTGCAAAAGTTCAAGCCTTCCATAAGAAAAAAATTTACGTTATGACTTTAGGGAAAAATCAGAATTGATCTAGGATGAATTTGACAAGTTGTCTTCATGGAAGTTGTAGCTTGTCTTTCTAGCGTTCTAACACTATAAAATATGAAATTTTTGGATATCAGAGTCAAAATTTATGATCCTTATAAGTGGAGATGCTCAGGAGTAGGGGACGTATCATCTGGTGAGGACACTTTGTCTGGAGAGGACGTATTGTCTAGTGAGGATGTATTGTCTAGTGAGGACGCTTCATCTAGTGAGAAAGTTTCGTCTATTAAGGACGTATCGTCTGTTGAGGACGCTTCGTCTGGTGATGACATATCGTCTAATGATGTCATATCGTCTGGTGATGACATTATATTGTCTGATGTACTGTTCATCTGATTCTATCGTCTGGTCCCATTTTTGATCTTATAGATGATCGAATTGGTCTTCTAAGTCTTCATAAAATTTGTATATCTTGAAGTTCTCTTTCAAACCATTCAAAGAACACCTCAATTTGAGTTCTCTAGAGAAAGTTATGACCATTTTTCCAATTCGTCTAACCCTTCATCTGGGTTCATCTAATCCTATTGCCTGGTCCCACTTTTGACCCTGTAGATGATAGAATTTTTCTTTAAGATCTTCATGAAGGTTGTAGATCTTGAATTCCCCTTTGGAACCATATAAATAAATACTTAATCTGATATCTTTAGAGAAAGTTATACTAATTGCAAGATATCTTTTGTGTACTATTCATAACCTTCTACAGGTCACTGTTCATAATGTATCGTTTGGCCCACTTCTAACCCTTTAGATGACAAAATATCACTTCAATGTCTTCATAAAAGTTGTAGATATTGAAGTTCTCTTTCGAACCCTTTAAGAATGACCTTGATCTGATATTCCTAGAGCAAGTTAAGCTATTTTCCCAAACCAGGTTCAATTTGATTGAGGACAGAACCTTGTTTGATTCCTTCGGCTTAATCTTTGTTATCTGACCTCTAAACGAAGTGATCCTTGAGACAATAGGTTCCTCACTCATTGTGCTATCTCTCCAAAAAAAATTGGCAACATTCTGAATTGATTGGAAAAAGGTTTTTTGATTAAAGGAAGGTAAAGGAATATGTTGGAATAGTATGAACTGATGTTATTTTACTGAACATGCTTCAGCATTTTGAATATATTTAGATCTGTAGGGTTCCAACTAAGATAATTTTCAATGTGGAGTAAACTAGAGACGTAGGTTTACAAATTATATAGAGAGGTTGAATTCTGATTCAGCCTTTAAGATGTTCAATATCTAGATGGAAGTTGAGCATAGAATATTGCTTCAGTATAAGAATGATTTGGAAAATAAGACCCTTCACTTACGGTATCAGAGAATGAAAATAAACCGAGGATGACTAATGAGGGTTAATTGGGATAACCATACATGGTAACAAGCACAAGTAGATGTTCTCACGACTCTAAATGTTGGGCTTCGGAAGTGGGGTCAAACAATTGTAGTATCAGAGCAAGAGTTGGGTTTCGGAATCAGTGCCCAATAGCTGTGGTATCAGAGCAAGAGTTATGTTCTGGAATCGGTGCCCAACACATATTTTGTTCTCAATATTTAGATTTATGGGACAGATCTAAATCTTCTTTTATCTCTCACGAAGTGTATACATTGAACATGTATTAAAAAGATTTAAACATGATTGATTATAAACCTATTATAACACTTATCTCTCATAGTGAGAGGTTGTCATTGACATAATGTCTAATGAATGATATATAGAGACAGAGGCATTGAAAAATGTCTCTTATTCTAGTGTGGTAAGGAGCCTAATATATGTTTAAGGATGCACTATACTAGACATTGCATTCGTTGTTATACTGTTAATGGTTAAATGATTTTTGAGATATCTTAAAGGAATTAAGGATTATATGTTGATATTCATAAAAGTCGACAATTTAAACATTGTTGGTTATACAAATTTTGATTTTGTTATATGTCTAGATGATAGGAAGTCTACATTAATATATTGATAGATGGATATTTAGCTATATTTTACCACCCATATTTAATTTATTTTGCTTGATATACTTTTGTTGTATATTTGGTTCTTAATATGTTTCAAGTGTGTTTATAGGTGATAATTGCCTTCATGTATTTAAAGGAGAGGAATCCAGATGAAAACATAGCGTAAAATAAAAAATCAGCAATCTGTCATGGACATACAAGGTCTGATACATGGATGTGTACCAGATCGTGTAAGTCCTAAAAACCCTAGTTTTTAATATAAAAAACGTTTTCAATGGCTAATGAAAATACGAGACTTTGGGAGGTGATTTTCAAATGTGGGGTTGTTCTCTAGGTGCAATTTTGGTCCAGAGAAGTGGAAAACACAAAGAAATCATCATCAAATCCATCATAATCAAGATTATACCTCTACATCACAAGAATACTCGATAGAAGACAATCAGGGAGATTTAGAATTATGAACCCATAGTTTTCTATTTTTTTCTTTTGATTTATGCTTGATTTCGCATTCGATCATAGGTAACTAAACGTCTAGTTAGTATTCAGGTTAGATGAACCTTATGTTAATACTTTGATATGATTTGATTCCTTATTAATGTAATTGGTTTGATTAATCATTGTGATATGATTATGTGTTTTATTAATAATCTTATTTCATAAGTAGAGGTTGAGAAATCCTAGTGTGAATAGATATACCGTAATTAAAAAAAGTTGATTGCAACCCTAAAGATAGGATGATATAAATCCTCCGGATTAGGGTCAAACCTACTAGAGGGACTCATAATCGACAAAACAATCCTATAAGATTTAACCTAAGTAATTCAATTAGAGACCTTAGGATTAGTTGTTAGTATATTCAAGGTTAGCTACTAACATATGATAGGAGTCTCTACAATCTAATACATCAACAAAACAATTGTTGATAAAAGATCAATCTATTAAAGGTTTAGGGGGATTCGAACCTAGGTACTAATTTCTGATAACGATAGCTTTCTAAGTGAATTCCATTATTTCTATGTTTATTATTGTTTCCTATTTTATTTTATTTGTTTTAGTTCTAATTTCTTTTCATTAAAAATCTAAATCCTTAGGCTAGATAATAGGGGAAGGGGAAGTACTAGCATTTGTAGTCATTAAAAGAATGACCCATACTTGCCAGTATTAGCTACAGCTACATCGTGCACTTATGATTATTACATAATTGAGCAACTCACCAAGAGGTCAATCAAGTTTTTGGTGTTGTTGTTGGGGACTTTGATATTAGGAAAGCCTAAATGCTATTACTCTATCCATTTTCATTTTATTTTGTTTTATCTTTTTTTATTTTCTTTTATTTTAATTTTTTGTATTTATTTTATTTTATTTTATTTTCTAATTTATTTTATTGTGTCTTATTGTATTTGTGGCTTATTAATTTAGTTATCTTTTGAATTTCTCTATTTAATCTTGAGTTTGTAGTTTATTGTAGGAATTACGATTCATCGTCATAGCCACACCTCACAATGAAGGATGGAGCAAACAAGACTTTTGTGGGAGTCAAAATATGTTTTCACTATCTATATCATCACTATATTAGAGAGAGGGGTGTTCTTGCATATTTTCGGAAGTGCAATCGATGTTTAGGCCATGTCATGTCATTAGTGGGAGTTATCCTTACAATCATAAATGTCGAGAACTAACCCATATAATGGAGTGAATGAACACGTGTTATCAACCACCTGGTGCAATATACGGAAACAACTACAATTCATAATACAGAAATTCTTATGCTTATAGATGGAGTAATCACGCTCTAGCAAAATACTTACAACACCAAGCACCTACAATTAACAAGCCAACTCTAGAAGACAAATTAATGGAAATCCTTGCTGAAATGAAAGCTGATTGACACAAATTTAAGAGTGAAGAAAAGATAAAGGTTAGCTTTATGAATGGAAGGAGAATTCAAAAAGAGCTTCTGGAGGAAAAAGAAAGTATTATAGATCGACTAATGAAATGCCTTGCCGAGAGAGTAGCTAGTCAACAAGAATTCGATGAGAGAATTTCTTCACCAACATATGATGATTATGATTTAAGCTTTCAACTGTCTCAGAGTGAAGAAGAGGCAACAATCAATTTCATGAATTAATATACATTTCAAGATACGATGATCAAGTTTACTAAAGATCCAAACATAAGGCATTAAGAAAGAGAGGCTCGTATATAGAACACGGTGAATCAAATCGATCAGCTGGCAGAGATATTATCTAACGAATAACTAAGGAGTTTACCTAGTCCTAATGAAACATATCCTAATGAATTTGGAATGACAATCACCTTTAGTAGTGAAGATGAGATTGAAGAAGAAGAAAAGGAAGCAAGTATTACAAAAAAATTAATGGAAATCCTTGTTGATATGAAAGCTGAGCAATGAGAATTCGAGAGAGAAGAAAAGACAAGTGTTGGTTTCATGATTGGAGTGACATTAGAAGAACAACTTTAGGGCAAAGAAGAAGTCTCCATTTAAGGAGAGAAAGTAGAGGAGTGACTAAAGGTAATTGAAGATAAGCTAGAAACCTCAATCCAAGAAGAAGAAGAAGAGTAGAAAGAGGTGGTTGAGGAAGAACTGGCAGAGGAATCAGGTAAGGAAACTACTAATGAAGTGTTGTTAGTGACCTTAAGTACGAAGGGTTCCCACTTCCTCAAGGACAAACTTTTCGAGTTAGTTGATGATATAAGGACTTTTGTTATTCCTTACTTTTTTAATTGTTTATCATTAAAAAAGACATTAATGGAGTTTATTAGTTTTATTAATCTAATCAATTATGTTCTTATGATCTTTACAATAGGTAGCTTGCTTATAAGCTACAAAATTGCTTTACGGAGAAATAGGTAGAAGCAAGTCATTGATCATAGACTTTGGATGAAGAAAACATGCAGGTTACGTTGAGCTACCGACGTTAAAGAAATGTTGCATTGGAGGCAACCCATGAGTTTGTTTTAATTTTATTTCAAATTTGATATTATCTTTTGTTTACTTTCATCTTAATATAGGATTTTATTTTATATTATGTTATTTCTTTTGTTTCTTTTTATCCTATTTTAAATATTTTTCAAGGATGTTAGTTTCATATTGGATGGATCAGAATCAGAGAAATCATCATAATCAGGAAAGTACCAACAACCCTCTCACTTTTTCATAAACGCTTTTATTATGTGCATTAAGCACAATGTACAATTTAAGTGTGGTGATGGGTTTTATGAACGTTCAACTGATTTTTTCAAGCTTATTATAATCGTGATTATAACTTTTATTATTTGATATCTTGATTTGGTTGAATATGTCTATTAATACTCTACTTTATTATTGAATATTGACTTTAATTGGTGTGCAAAAGGATGATGGTTAGAATAAAATTAGCATTCTAAGTCATATTTTTCGTAATCATTGAAATTGTCAGGTTGAATGAAAATTGCATATTATTTAGACACAAACATACCCATTTTTCATGAGCTTTTAAGCTTAAAGAGCAAATTTTCAAAATTTTTAAAGCTTTTGTTATTCTTTCATATGTCTGATTTCATGTATAGTAGGATTGTAACATACCATTCCTTAAAGCATAAGCCCAAACATACCAGAGGATATTCGAGAACGTAGTATATGGAAATGATACATTAGGACAATCAAATTAACTCAATCCAAATTGTCAAACATATTATAAACATTTAAAACATTCATTTCTTCCCATTTCTTTCACAAACATATAAAGTCACATATATCCTTATAATTAAGAATCCACATATACACTACACAACAGTTGAGAGTTTAATCTTAGTACAGAAATGTGTAACATGATATGGGATGCTAATAAAAAAGACTCCAACTAGACTCTACAGATTCAGCTGATCAGACCTTTGAGCCATTTTCGTCCCCAAAATGGAAGTATTAAACTTCTACTAGATCGTTTAGTATGTAAAACTACCCTAAACTTGAAAAAATTGATTCAATTTTGATAAGTTTGTGGACTCAGTGAGTGAGCCATCATCGATGCACTCACATAATCAAATCACAAAGACAAATTATATCACAATTTATCATTCTTCAACAAGTATGTCATATAAGTCAGTATTACATATCACATCACATTCTCCATTGACTTCAGCTGTATTTCACTATATCAAACCAATTTAATAAATCATTTCAATTCAATCATATGATGCATGTAGGGATGCATATGCAAATGCTCAAGTTTTTTCATTTTCATTTTACTTGTTGTGACCAAGTGCCTTTCAACATAATTTTGTTATCCCGTACCCGTTGTGGGTACCAAGTTCATGGCTGACTCGTACCCATTGTGGATACCGAGTCTATCTTATTAAAGCTTGAGACTCTTTTTCATAATTCTGAGCTCAAAGCTCTTTTCTGTACATCAGTCACTCTGGTCACAACTAGTTTATCTAATCATGCATTTCAATATGATGAGATGTATCATTACATATGCTATGTTTTCATTACCTTTCATTTCGTTATGCTCATTCCCTATAACTAACTCCTTGGACCTAAGTCCGACTTTTATCAATCAATTGTACATGCATTTCATATTAAACATACAAGTCACATAGAAGCACACATAAGTTAGTTTACTCATCTAAATTAACTCACAGGACACTCCAAAAATGTTATTGCCTCGATGTTTCGGTAATGTCTGGATGTTGATGATCACCTTACGTGTCCATCATCATGCGATACATACACATATAGTTCACAAATCAATAATTTGTTTAATCATATGACTATACAATTATGCAAATGTATATGTGTCATTTTTCAATGCATGCTCAATTGACTTTCTGGGTATGTATTCTTATGTATGGATCTAGACTATTCAATTTGTGTTTATGCACCCTAAGACCATTTAAACATTGTATACTACCATTTTGCAATTAGGTTTATATATTTAAGTAAGCTTGATTCACTCCAAATTCATCAACCATACATTACACCTATCCGTGTACCCTTTCATGATCAAAAGGCCTCCTATAGTACATACACAATTGTTACTTTAAATCTGGAATTTCAACAAGCTAGATTTATACATGCACCAAACTTTTTCCCCACAAAATATATTCATACATTCACCCAATTTTCATTTATAATTACCCTATGTTCTTCAATGCTCATTCATCCATACCTTATACACATTAATCATGTCCTTAAGATCATATCTGCATTAGAAGAACTTGTTTACTTGTTTAATAAATCATAATTTTCAGCTTTCAACACAACCACATCAAAATAGTCCATTCTTTAGGTTATGACATCAATTAACTACATAAACTTATCAAGCTCTTAACCAATTAATCAAGCAACAATTTAGGCTCATTCCTAACCTTAATCAAATCTAAATATACCAATCTAGAGTGAAATTTCTCAGCTGGTTCAACATGTACACAAGGCTGAAATTAAAATTCCAGAATTTGTCATCAACATCACTAATGTGTGTAACTTTCCTACCTTCAATACTTCACAAATTTTACAAGCTTAGACGCATTTCTAACACCTGAAATTTTCTAGATTTCATGTGCTTTAAGGCTACTTCATTTCAAGTTAATTTAAATTCCATATTGGTTACGCTAAGGCTTGCAAAATTCTACTCACTTATGTCATTAAAGGTCACTTTTTATAAACACACATACAACTTTAATTTTTCAGATTCAAAAACACCTTAATAACACCTATCTTTAGTATGAATTCTTCATCAATTATACTTCAAATCCCAATTTAAATCATCCATATAATAGCCCATAAACTACTATTTTCGTATATGCAAAAATAGAACATAAAAGTATTCATTCATTCTCCATTTTCCAGCACATCTTCAACATCAACATCATATACAATATATCCCAATTTAATCATTGTAACTTTCTATTATAACATGCCATAACCCAACGATCAAGCTAACTTATCTATTCAAGCATGCAAAATCATCCAAGTATAAGATGGAAGTAAAAATGATTTCAACAAAGGAAAAATAATGATGGCAGATTATAACTATCTTTGAGCAAATTTTTTGTGTGGATCTTGAAACGACTATGAACGAAATTGAAGGAAGATTCAATAACTGTGAGGGTTTCGATGGTGAGAGTAATGCAGAGAAGGAGAATGAACTCAACAGAAACCACTCTTGTAGTAGCTTGACTCATCAAGTGCTAAGTGTCTCCATGTTACAATGGCATATGTCACTAAGCATATAAGCCACTTATTGTAACACCCCAAGTTAGGGGTTAGAAAATTGAGTAATTCCAGTGCACTTTATGCTTTGCATAATGTGAATATTTGCTTATTTGTGCATAAGTATTTGGACATATACAATTATTGTGCATGCATTCATGTCATTTTTTTGAGATAAATTGGATATATAAATGCAATTAAATTGTGGAAAATTTATTTCTAGACTATTGGAATCGTTTCAAAAATTTTTGAGAATTTTGGAGTATTTTAGATTAGAAATTAACTGACAAGTGGACTAATTTTGGATTGATAATTGGACAAATTACTATGTGATAAGTGGAAAAATTAGTAAGTGACATATGGGCTAATTAAATAGGTGACAAATGTAAGACATGACAAAGGACATGTGTCAATGAGGGATGGAGCTACCTAGTCATATTTTTGGGTAAGAAAGTTTCTACAGCTCCTTTGTTCTGTCTCCACCGAAAACACTATCTTCCTTCTTGCCCATCCATTGTTTAAACACTTAACTTATGCAATTTTGGTGTTATTGGCTCACCCACGTTACACTTTGCGAGTCTTCTGCCATTTGAAGGTCTTGATTGTTACAAAATCTTTTTGTAATCCAACACCGAAATCTATTAGTTGCTCTCCCTATTTCTAGAAATTTTTGCTGAAGTGAGAGAAACTTAAGACAAGTAAGTTTTATGCATGTTTTAATGTTTTAAATGGATGCATGAGTGAATGGTGTATATTTTCATGCTTGTATTTCTGCATGCGTAATGGTGTTGATGCATGTTTGGGTGGTGAAAGAAGAAGCAAATTCGGTGATATGATTAATAAAATGAAGGGTTATAGTCATTGGAATATGAGATATGCAGTATTTTACTGAATATATATCTGTATTTAGGGCATAACTTGATCTGTGAATATCCAAATTGGATGAAGTTACATTCCAATTAAACTAGAAAGATATATCTACAACTGTCATGAAGGAGTAGAATTTGTTTTCTATCACTAAGTGTGTCAGATTTTGGCTTGAAGTGGAGTTTCTGGATTTTGCACTGTTTGTGAACAGTATGTAGTATTTTGGGGATAACTTTCAAAATACTGAACCAAATTACACAAAATTAGTGTTGTTAGAATCTTGAGACATATAGGAACATTTTTTAGAAGAAAGTTTGGCCTAAATCCTTCATTTTCATTGTCAATGATTGGGTAAAAGTGTCCCGAAAGTCTGATGGGAAGAGTTGGAAAAATAGGTAAGGTGGAGAAGAAGGATTCACAGGTCCACGGAAGTGTTGCGGTCGTACATATGCACATCTTAACTTTGTAGGACTACCTAAAATGTCACGGTCGTCAACGTGCATGATCACGACTTCACAAGACCACCCTGAGTGTCGCGGTCGTGCATGTACACGATCGCAACTTTCCTGTTTATCCAAAAGAGGTCATTTTCTGAACATACTTTGATCTTTGTGATATAATTCTTCATACGATATCCAAATGACTTGATTATTGAACCAATGGATTCATAAGACATTGATATTTATCTCCACCAAAAATTAGAATTTTCTGAATTGGATTGATTGAATTAGTTTTGATGAAAGTGTGACTGTGCTGAAGTATGATAATCAGGATGATTTTATTGAACATATTTCGGTAATTTACTTATATTTGGATCTGTAGATTTCCAAATGGAGTGATTATTATTTTGAATTAAACTAGAGTTATAAGGCTACAAATTTTCTAAAGTGATGGAATTCTAGTTTGGCCTCTAAGAATTTCAGAATCTGATTGGAATTTGAGATAAGAATTCTATTAAAGCTTAAGAACAGTCTGAAATCTTTTGAGTATAACTTTTAGTATACTAAAACAAATTAGATGAACTTGGTATCATTGGAAACATAAGACAAAGAGGGACAACTTTCTAGAAGGAAGTATTACCTAATTACCTTACCTACCTGATGAGAATAATGAACAATGTGGACCCTAAAGCTGGTTGTGAAATAAATATAGATTGAGGAATTAAGTATGATTTCGCATGATTGAGAATGTGACAAGATTAAGGATAAGAACCTGAAATTTTTCATGAACATGCATCATGCATATTCAGTACACATGAATATGCATAATTGAAATTCATAATTGTGCACAACAGTGATATGTGTTTGTATTAAATGTTTTAGAGGAACCCATCGAGCGACCGAATCCAGATATTGTCGGGACGTCGAGGCAATAACCAATAAAGGAGGTTTTGTAAGTAATTTAGTTAGTCTTATCTATAAGTAAGTCTTGATGAATATTTGTAAGTAATTTAGACTGTAATTTTGTAGGTAATTTAGATGGTCAAATTTGATAGTTTTTCTTTGACTGTTTTGTTTGCTACTGCTTTTGGTCTATTGAATGGTTTGCAAAGCTGTTAGATTGTTATGTGAGTTGAATTTAAGACATTTTTGTTTTAATTCTGTTAAGTCCTAGTTGTGAGTAAATAGGCATGTCTAGAAAGGTTTGTAGCTACTTCTGTGACATTTCGATGTCTCCTGTTATTGACACTTCAATGTCTTCTGTATCGAGACTTAATTCTCTCCTGATATATGATGTCATTTATGGTATCTCCTGTATAAGTCCCATTACCCACTTCTATTCAGGGATTTTCAGTCTAACTCATTTTGCACTTTGATTTCTGATAAGTTTTAATAAGAAATAAATCATATTTTGATCTGATGGGTTAACACTCTATTCTAAAAATCAATTTTGTATTCTGAATATTTTGTTTTGCTATTGAAATGACTGACTTTAGCATGTAAAGCATTTTTGTTAATAAATGATATTCTATTCTGAAATTCATTATGTTTGAGATGCTTATGCTATAACATGTTTTAGTAGCAATTATTGTTAAACATAGTTAGTTATTACTCACTAAGCTATATGTTTAGTACGGTGGATTTGCCCCGTGTAGGTTCAGAGAGAAGGACGTAGGGATTTGGAATAAGTCAACCACAATGGGCAAAGGACTTTGAATTTTTGTTTTGATAAAAATGTACTTTGAGTTTGTTTTTTTGTTTATGATGTTTATAACTTTGGATTTTTGATTGGAAGGTTTATAATAACCTTATTTCAGGCTGGTATCTGAAACTATGATATGTGATGTATGTTTATTGAGATTCTGGTAATGCTTGTATAAAGTCTTTTGTATGTTTCGTAAAGTTTTGTTTTCACTGTGTTCTATGTATGTGGCACTCGTAATATCCTCCCAGGGGATATTAAGGCGTGACACTTTTCCTCTCTATAAGCTACAAAATGTCACACTTTTCCTCTCTATAAGCTACAAAATGTCACATAATTACTAGTCCATTTGTCACTCATTTATTGCTACCATTGTCAATTAATTAACTATGCCAAATTTCATTCATTTATCTATGCCAAATGTCACTTAATTTATAGGCTTAGTCATCCTAATTTTTTATATGTCAACTTGTCTTGTCACTTGACATTTTCCTAGTATAAATGTACAGTTTAATTCATCAATTTTTAAATTGTAATAATAAATTCCATGTTTACTAATTATAGTCCACCAAACCAAAATTCAAGACATAAATAATACACAATTCACACCATGATCATTTTAACCCTCTCATGCCCCAAAATATGTCAATTGAGTGCATATACTATCTTTGTAATTGTTTACTAAATTATGATTCATGTGTTTATGCTAATGATATGCATATGAATGAAATGCATTTCATAAATTCTCAGTGATATGAATCATGTGCAATATTCTAAGGCCCTAACCCTTAGTATGAAAAACAGGTTATTACAAGAATAGATTTTTTTTCTTTGATTGTGATTTTTGCTTGGACTCTTGAACACTATAATTTATATATGTCGATTATTCCTTGTGGAAGCCTTAGATTGTATGATTGTTATTTATAAATGGTCCCTAAATTATAATACATTTATTTTTTGAGTTTTAATACACGAGATGGATGAGCATAATTAGCGTTTTTCTATAAATTACTTAAAATATCTTAGTGGTTTTATTGAATAAATTTGCAAAATTTAATGCATTTGATACTCGTGTTGAGCCTAAGAGCAATTCATTATATTTATGCTCAAAAAAATTTCTTTATCACATGTTATTAAATATGGCTTATTTACGCTAAAACTTGCTTTTGTGTACATTTTGAAACAATATTTTTTGGTGACATTTATACATGAAGATGGCACGGGCACTTAAAGTTTTTTTTTTATCTATAAAGGTCTGCCTTAATTTTTATTCCTGAGAACCAATCTCAGCCTTGGAATTTTTTTGGCATATTAACCTTGTTACAAGCCACTTTTACCCTTTATTTTGTTAATTCCCTTAATTATTCTAAGTCCCTAAATTAAAGGAATTGTGTAAAGCATACTTGCATAAGATTTTAACCATTTATATGGACAGTAAATTAGTTGATTGAAGTAGAAATATTTTGATTTCTTAATCATTGTAAAATAGGTGGATAAGTATAGTAAAAAAATCCTCTTTTAATATTTCTTGTTTAAAAAAAGAAAAAAGAAAAATTGATGTTGTGATTAAAAGTATGTGATTTGATTCAAGTGAATTTGAAATTGTTTTAAGTTAAAACTTGTGCAGATAAATTTGTATAGTTTGTTGGAACCCCTCCCTGGTGAGTCACGGGTCCGACGTCCTACGTGACATCTGGACACGCTCCCACGAGGGAGGAACTCCTCACTACAGAAGACAACTTCAAATCGATCTTATTTCACTTCCTCCTGAGCGAAACTTGAAAAATTCATCCTAATCTCCTCAATAAAATTGATCTGCTTATGGCCCAAAATTGAATCCGATTCCTAAGCTAAAATGAAATTCCATGTCTCTAGATTAATTAGAATAAAAAATCTCCTCAATCGGATCTCTATAGATCGAAAAATTGCCCAAATACGGAATCATATTCAAAATCGCCACATAATTGACTCTCTTTGATTTAATCCGTAAATTCCAAATAAAACCCGAAAGCTCTAATTTTACCAAAAAGGAGTAGAAATTTCTGTTTGTTTGAAAACCAACGCTTCGAAAACCGAGTAAATCGTAGGTCAAATGAAAAAGTTATAAGAGAAAAAGTGAGATTGGAGGTTAAAAATAGAAAATCAGAAAAATCAGAAAAGAAAATAAAAGAAAAATCAAAACGCCCCAAACGGTGTCGCCCCGTGCAGGCCCGCTTGAGATCGCGAGCAGCTTGCAGGGGCTCGCCCTAGCGAGCCGAGTCTGAAATATATATTTTTAATAAATCTATATATAATACCAGATTTTTCCAAAATTCATAACTTTTGCTCCCGTACTCTAAAATTGACAATTAGGTATCAAAAAGAAAGCTCAAAGGAAGCTCTACAACTTCCATGAAGGATTCGAAAATTAATTTAACCTCTAAGGGAGTCAAAAGTTACTGCTCAAAATGAAAAAGTCCTACTCAAGACCAGAAGTTTGAAAATTCATATCTTTTAATACAAGAGCCTAAAAATGTCACATTTTACCTCAATGGAAAGATAAAAAGATGA
>JANJEY010000001.1:37796824-37810233 GCA_024703695.1 Erythroxylum cataractarum | reverse complement strand
CGGATCTTGATGTATAAGTCGACTTATGCTGTGCAAGTCGACTTATGTTGGCTTCAACGGTAACATCCAACCAAATCTTCTATAATCTTCTTTATTAATGTCTCTTGCACTTATAAGGAAACTTCCATCTTGATTCTTCAATGATTTATCACTTGTCCATCTTGATTTGCATAATTCTTTCATACTAATCCCAAAATACCTGAAACAATTTCTTAACCAATTCTATACACTTTATTATTATCAAAACATAAGTGAGATTTAATTTGTCAACCACCATTGGTCCAACAGATATGATCGTAGGTGCAATTGAATAATAGCATTAAGAATCAAGAACCAATGAGCAAACGAAATACATGTACGACATGCAATCAATCAAGAAAATATCTCCTTAGAATTTTCCGACTCTAACGTAGGGAAGACAATCCTAATTGCTACTTGCGATTAGCGAAACTGAATGTCATATTCCGTTAATCTAGTGGTTGAATCAATTAATCTCTAGTTGTGCACCTAGAAACCAATGAATTCAATTAGAAAGAATAGATTCGAAGATATCCAATGTTCATTAACAACGTAAATTCTATTCAAAACATCTCACCATAATAACTTATAGCATGGATCCCTTCAACCAAGACAAAAGATTTAGCTGCTCATAATAGAATTGAAAACAAAAGAAATAACAAAGTAATAAGTCTCCATCTCTGGTTCTTTAATGAAAAATAAGAAAATATAAAAGGGAAAGTGCAGAAACGCAAGAACAAACAAAGGGAAAACTGCAAAAATTAAAATCATATCCTAAAACCTAGACTAAAGCTACGTGAACCACCCTCCTCTCTCCTTTTATGCTTGTTTTTCCCTTATCTTTCCTTGATTCTCTCCAGATAATGCACTCTTCTATTTTCGGTAGGTAATCCCCTTAAAAGATGGAAAGATAATCTTTAAAGATTGTGTTTAATTTGAATTTGACTTCTGAAATTTTATCTGCAGATTTATTCCATTCTTAGACGTGCCCACGCTTAGTCTCTGAATTGCTATCAAATTGGAAGTTTCAGATTTTCTTCATTCTTTTGCATCTTTTTTATTCCAATTCATCTCTAAGATGTTAAAAACCATCTGTAAACAATTATAAAACAATTCCATTAATTTCGGATAATAATTTCAACACATTAAAGATAATTAAGTATAAAATAAGTGCAAATTGATGACTTAACAATATGATTAGATCCTGGATCTTAAAATTGATATCAAAGGATATAGATGAAGCTTTTATCTACACAAATTCTGCCCAAAAACTGTGGTCAAATTTGGTAAAAAAATTTTGGGAAAGCAATGGGCCTTTATTGTATCACTTATAGAGGCAGATTAGTGTTGCATCTCAAGGGAATATATCTATAGCAAAATATTTTACTAGTTTAAAGAAATTGTGGGATGAGCTTTGGTGCCTCATATCTATCCCGCAATGCACTTGTGGGGCAGCAACACAGTGTATCTATGGAGCACCTAAGGCTTTGGCTGATTTAACTTCAATGAATTAGTTAATGCAATTTCTGATAGGATTGAATGAAAGTTTTGATCATGTTAGGAACCGAATATTGTTTATGAAACCATTACCTTCTATTAATAAGGCCCATTCTATGATGTTGAGGGTAGAAAAACAAAAGGAACTACATATGGTAATTGGTGAAGGAGTAGATCATAGTGCACTGTTAGTAAATACTGGAGGTGGTAAGAGAATTACAGATGGAAGAGGAAAACAATCCAAATAAAAATGGGGCAATGGTGATAAGAGTGAATTATTTTGTAACTATTGTAAGAAAAATGGACATTTGAAGAAGAATTGTTTTAAACTCACTGGTGTACCCGATTGGTACAAGGAGTTACAAAACAGTAGAGGGAAAGGGATTGGGAAATCTTATACTGCTAATACAATAAATGATACTAATTCATTCACTCTAGATAGCAGTAAATCAGTCATGGACAATCTTGTTAATACTAGTAATCCTCCATTGTCTGAATTGATTAAAGCACTAACAGATCCTCTCATGGTGAACCTTGCACAGATCTCAGATTTTACAAGTACACTTCCTATATTAGCCCTTTCTAATCTTGATGACATAGATTTAAATTCTTGGATATTAGATACAGAAGCTTCTAATCATATGTGAGTGGATGTTTCTTTATTAACAAAGCCTATCATTCCTTGCAAATACATACCTATTTACCTCCCTGATGGTACTTAGAATCATGTACATCACATTGGAGATGTTGTGTTATCAAATGACATTATCTTGACGGATACCTTGCATATTCCTACTTTTAAATTTAATCTACTATCTGTGAACAAACTTGCTAATTCATCCTCTGTTACCTTTAAATTCTTTCCCAATCATTGCATTTTGCAGTACCTAAAGACTGATCAAATTTTGGCAGTAGGAAAGGTTGTAAGTAGATTTTATATCCTTGACAAGGATTCTTTTAAGGCATATACAGTAGCAAAATATTAATTGTGCAGTGTTGCAAGTGGTTTTGATAATGTACAGTCTATGTCAATGTTCAAACTTTGGCATAAACATTTAGGGCATGTTTCAGATACTATACTTAGACATGTTATTCCTTTTGATAATAAAAATGTTAAAGAGGTTGATGTTTGTGATGTTTGCCCACTTGTAAAGCAACATAGATTGAAGTTTGCTCATAGTAACATTCATACTATTTTCATTTTTCAGTTAATCCATGTTGACATATAGGGACCCTATAGTCAACATTCTCTTTCTAGAGGAAAATTCTTTTTAACAGTAGTGGATGATTTTAGTAGGGTCACTTGGACTTATTTGATGACTCGTAAGTGTCAAGTTCTCAACTGTTTATACAGTTTTTTAAAGATGATTAGGACGCAATTTCAAAAATCTGTTAAGATAGTCAAAACAGATAATGGGGAAGAATTTTTGAGTGGAGAGTGTCAAAAATTATTTACAAATTTGGGAATTATCCATCATAGATCTCGTGTCTATACATCTCAACAGAATGGGAATGTGGAGAGGAAACACAAATATTTGCTACAAATAACACAAGCTCTCATGTTTCAAGTTTCCTTACTTAAACATTTTTGGGGTGAGTCTATTCTTATTGCTACTTACCTCATCAATAGGCTTCCTACTTCACTACTTAAATGGAAAATCCCTTATGAGATTTTATATGATTTTTCCCTAAAATATGATCATTTGAAATCTTATGGTTGTTTGTGTTTTGCTACAAATGTCAAGCCTCATAACGATAAGTTTGATCCGAGAGTTTCAGTGTGTTTTCTTGGGATATAGTTCAGGGAAAAAAGGGTACAAGTTGTTTGATCTAACTTCTGGCTCATTTCTGGTTTCTAGAGATATAGTTTTTCATAAAACTACTTATCCTTATAAGTCATTAACTACTGCCACCTTGGATGTTCCCCTTCCTTTAGTCTCATCTGATCAATATTCAGATGTTTTGGATAAGTAGTATTTTGTTCCTACCTTCCCTCCTTCCCACACTGATCATTTTTCCCCTGATCTTCCTTCTTCGTCTTCTTTGCCATGTCCCATTATCCCTACTCCTACTCTGCATAGGAGTATTAGAATCACAACTAAACCAGCCTGGCTTAATAATTTTGTCTCTCATGCCACTACAAACCAAATTATACCTTCTATTGTTTGTTCCTCATGTTACTCACTTCCTACCTTTTCTTTTATTCCTACTCCCCATCTTTCCTCCACATAAATGTCCTTTTTAGTTAATGTTTCTGTTATTCAGGAATCTCAATCTTATAATCAAGCTAAGTTTCATGATCATTGGATAAGGGCAATGCAGCAGGAGTTAGCTACATTGGAATCCAACAACACTTGGGTGTTGACTTCTTTACCAGCTGGTAAGAAGGTCATTGGTTCCTGATAGTTTTTTAAGGTAAAGCTTAAGCCTGATGGGACTGTTGATCGGTATAAGGCTAGGTTAGTGGCCAAAGGATATCATCAAGTTGAGGGTGATGATTTTACTGACAGTTTTTCCCCTATTGTTAAAACAATCACCGATTGTCTATTATTAGCTGTAACTGCTCAATTTTCCTAGCCTATAGATCAATTAGATGTCAATAATGTTTTTCTGCATGGGTTTATTTATGAGAAAGTGTATATGTTACCTCTGGATGGGTATACTAAAGCTAGTCCTAATCAGGTTTGCGAGTTAAACAAATCTTTGTATGGTTTGAAGAAAGCCTCCCGTCAGTGGAATTGTGAATTCACTAAGCGTTTGCTTTCTTATGGTTTTCTTAAATCTCAACATGATTATTGTTTATTTATCAAGTCTATTGGTTTTAATTTTGTGGCTCTTCTTATCTATGTGAATGATATTTTGTTGACTGGGCCTTCTGTGGATGTTTTGGCTAATGTTAAAACACTTTTTGGATTCTGCATTTTATGTTAAGGATCTTAGTCCTGCCAAGTATTTTTTGGGTTTGGAGATTGTTAGGTCCTCCACTGGTTTATATGTTAATCAACGTAAGTACGTACTTGATATGTTATATGATGCGGGTTCGACTAGTGCTAAACCAGTTTTTACCCATTGCTTAAGGGCCTAAAGTTCTCGGATAATTCTAGTTCAATTTTGGAGAATGTAGGGAAGTGTTGTAGGTTGGTTGGTCGATTGTTGTATTTGGGGTTTACCAGGCCTGATATTACTTTTGTTGTTCAGCAATTAAGTCAATTTGTGACTACTACAGCAATTATGTTGTTTTAAATAAAATGTTGTCCTTTTTTTTTATTAAAAGGAAACTGACAAAACAGATTACAAAATGAGTCTGGAGAAACTAATTCCTGACATGTCCTCAAGGAGGAAGCATTGGCACCCTATAGGTGCAGTATCAAAATAAGTGACGCCTACATCAAAATTAGCAACGTGAGTGGCAAGCCAGTCAGCACTTCTATTGCCCTCTCGGTAAACATGTCGATGGATAACAGTCCAATTGCGGTGAAACAGTTCGCGGATTCTTGCGACAATAGGGCATACCACCTGCGTACGGGAACCCGAGGAAGACATGAGCTGGTGCACCGCTGTCGAATCAACCTCCAACTCTATGTGGCGGAAGTCGAGACGCCAGGCAAGGGAGAGGCCGGTATAAACACCCCAGAGCTCGGCAGATTTGGATTGCATCAACCGAGGTTCTGGGCAAAACCAGCTAGTCAACGCCCTGTGTTGTCACGGATGAGGCCACCGACTGTGGCCAGGGAGATGGACCGATTGTTGGCCCCGTCGGTATTGACTTTGACCCATCCCGGTGGCGGCATGCTCTAGCTGACGCTGATCTCCTGTCGGGGCTTGAGGCTAGGGTCATAGCGGCTGTGCCTCTCCGAAACTATGCGGAGTTGATCTGCATAAGACAAAATAAAAAAAATCAGGAGAAGAAGGCTAAGTGAAGTGAAGGTCAAAGATAGACTTATTCCTCCATATCCAAAGAAACCAGCAGGTGGTTCCGAACAGCACGGCCCAGTTGTGGCCTAGAGGGCGGTGGTGAAGGTGGAGGTTGGAAAGGATCCAGTCCCGAAGAGGTTGTGTGAAGAAGTCAGTTGCAGCGAGATGGGGCCAAAGCGCGGTCCACACTCGACGAGCCTTATGACAATCGCGAATCACATGGATGGAGGATTCTTCAGAGGGGCAATGAGGACACGAACTATTCGTCGTGAGATGCCGTCAGGCCCGATGTTGGTTCGTTAGTAATCTATCATGCGCAAGGAGCCAAAGGAATGAACGGACTCGCTGCGGTCCCGGCCAGTGCCAAATGGCCTGCCAAACCCTATGAGGTACCGCGACATCATGCTCCTGAAGCATGGAGTAGGTGGAGACAACGGAGAAAAGGCCATTGTCGAAAACACCCCAAACCAGTCTATCAGGCCCAAGAAATGGTTTAGGCGGAAGCGTGCCGGCGATAAGGCGATAAATCGGGGAGGGTAGCCAGGATTGAAAGGCAGCCCAATCCCAATTGCCAGTAGTATCCACAAAGTGGGAGACGCTAAGGTGGAGCGGAGACTCGGGAATAGGAGGGGAGGAGTGAGAAACTAGAGATCCTGTGCCAGCGATCCAAGGATCGAGCCATAAACGCGTGTGAGTGCCATCACTAATTATCCATTTCATTCCGTGGTAGATGATGTGCCAAGTGGCCTATATACTACGTCACACCATGGAGCCCCTGGTGTTCGGCAGGGAGGGAGAGATGTGGCTTGCGTCAAACTTATATTTATCAGAGAGCACTCGAACCCATAAAGCTTGTGGGGTGGTAACCAAGGCCCATCCAAGCTTAGCTAAAAATGTCATTAGTGTCCCGAATACACCGAATGTCGAGGCCTCCCAGATCCTTTGGATGGCAAACATCCGCCCAGTTAACTAAGTGGAATTTGTTGTGCTCGCCCGACGAGCCCCACAAAAATTGGCATATGACTTTCTCCACCTCATCGCACAGACTGCGAGGTAAGCGGACCGTCTGCATGGTGTAACTCGGAATAGCGGCCAAAATCGATTGGGAAAGAGTGATCTGGCCAGCAAAGGAAAGGAGTTTGGCCGACCAGCCAGACAACCGTTAGTGGACCTTATCGAGGATGTGCTGGTATGTGCGTTTGCTAACTTGGTGATGCAGAATAGGAACACCTAGGTACCGACCGAGATCGGTAGTACGAGAGAAGCCTAAGGCGGTACTGAGGGTGTGTCCTGTGGTAGGGGACGTTGCGGGAAAAACATCATCTCGACTTAGCCCCGCTCACTCGCTGAGCAGACGAGTCACAGAAAGAGGTCAAGACCTCCCATATGACGCGCACCTGGTCGAGCGAGGCTTCAGCGAAGAGAATGAGGTCGTCTGCAAAGAATAAGTGCGAAAGGGGCAGTCCAGTCTGACTTAATTTGATCGAGAGCCAACGGTCGTGGGATACAGCTTGGGTGATGGCATGTCCCAACCGTTCCATGCATAGAACGAAGAGGTATGGGGAGAGAGGATCCCCCTGACGAAGACCGCGGGAGGGAGTAAAGGCATCGCCTAATTCTCCATTCCAATTGACTTGGAGAGAGACCGTAGTGATGCACTTCATGATGAGAGTAATCAACTCCACCGAGAGGTCCACATAGCGAAGAGTGTCCTGAATGAAAGCCCAATGAAGGCAATCATAAACTTTTTCCAGATCGACTTTGATAGCCATGAGTCCCTTACGCCCAAATTTCCGCTTCATGAAATGAATGACTTCTTGAGTGATGATGATATTGTCAGTGATAAGACGTTTCGGAATAAAACTACACTAAATGGGGCCAACAAGATCCGGCAATATAAAATTTAAGCCGATTCACGATAATCTTGGTGAGACTTTTGTATAAAACAGTGCACAATAGTAGCTTTTTAATTTGTGTGAAGTAGCTTTGTACTTACATTAAAGTAGTTTTATGTAAAGACTTTTACACTACAGTAGCTTTGTTTTAAGTCTAGTTTTAAGTTTTGTATATATGATAGAAATCTGCCTTTTGTCAACTGTACACTTAACAATAATAAAAGTCAGTCTTATTTACATTTTACCTCTTTTCCCTTTCGAAACTTCTTACATATGCCACTAAGGCAAGTCAGAGCTCTATCTCTCTCTTTCTCTACGGCTCGGAAGTCATCACTCAATCCACCACCGAGGTAAAAACAAAGAGTAGAAAAAGAGCTACTTTTATATGGTGCAATAACACTACTAAGTTCATATTAGAAAAGTGGCACTAAATTCCTTGGAATTGACATTAAGAAGTTGCAGCTATAGCAGGATGGTGAGGATGATGCTCATCAAAAAGAGTTGGTGGAGTTCGATTGTCGTGATCAGTTTTATGCTTGGGATGTTCATTTTCTTCTTCTTCTTCTTCGAAATTCCTTGGAATTAACATTAAGAAGCTGCAGCCATAGCAGGACAGTGAGGATATGATGCTCATCAAAAACATTTGGAGTTCGATTGTCGGGATCAGTTTTATGCTTGGGATCTTCATTTTCTTCTTCTTCTTCTTCTTCTAAATTCCTTGGAATTGACATCAAGAAGCTGCAGCTATAGCTGGATAGTGAGGATGATGCTCATCAAAAATAGTTGGAGTTCGATTATCGGGATCAGTTTTCTGCTTGGGATCTTCTTCTTCTTCTTCTTCTTCTGCAGCATCCCACAGAAATCTAGCATATGAAGCCAGAACATAGCTGCAAGCACAAATTAAGAGGGAAAACCTCAGTCAATTCACTCTAGCAAATTTCTCACATTTCCAATTTTGAGAAGATGTAAATTAAAAGGTTCTACCTATGTCATGCTCAACTTAATGATCCTGTTAAGCAGTTACCAGGAATTAAGCTTTGCTAGAAAGGAATTGAGCTCATCAGAAAATGCACTTAATCTTGATGTTCTTATTTACATCGGGAATTTTGTGAGATTCATTATTACATGAAGAAACTTAAGATAATAGGACACGAACAGAACTACAATTTAATTGGACAACAAGAACACCTAAACTCAAATCTACTGCAAAGGACAGAACAAGAAACAGAATATGGATGCTCGATCAATTATGGAAACATGATACCGTACCAATCATCTGGGTCAGTTTTTACAGCTTGATCAAAGTAACTCTCAGCTCGTTGAGCATCCTTCTGTGATTCCCATATGAGATCAGCATAAAGCGACAAAGTGTGTCCATCATTTGGATTAGCCAATATTGCTCTCCCAAAGAACTCCTCTGCTTTAGCTAAATCTCCTTGAACCTATATTAAGAAGGCCAACGAATTTTCAATGAGTGCTAGATTACAATCGTAAGAGTTGAAAAGGTTATCTAAACTACTCAGTGATCTGTGAAAATTTAGTTGATCAACTTCTAACCAGTAATTAGTAAGGTTGTCAGGTTAATCAAACTTTTAATATGACAATCGTGCAACTGAGATGATAAAACTTGCAACTACATATAGTCAACAAAAAGAAAGTTGATGCTTTTGGGTGGCTAATATCTTCATACCTCTTTCAAGAACTTGGCATAGTTTCCAAGTAAAAGTGCGTTGTCAGGGTTTGCTTCAATCATTTTCTGGTAATATGCATCCGTACTATCACGCCTGTACAACTCTGATTCATCGCCACCAAAAGGACCACCACGGTTCGATCCTCTACCACCACTTCCACTTCCAGTTCCATCGTCTATCAGTGTTTGCAGTGCACAGCCTTCCCCTTCATCATCTTTCTTTACCACCTTCTCTGCCAACCCTGAACTTGAAAGCAATCTTTGGATCCTCGAACTAGGAATTTCTTCATTTTCT
The DNA here is from genome assembly GCA_024703695.1 of Erythroxylum cataractarum. Lineage (NCBI taxonomy): Eukaryota > Viridiplantae > Streptophyta > Magnoliopsida > Malpighiales > Erythroxylaceae > Erythroxylum > Erythroxylum cataractarum. The sequence continues at coordinate 37,800,923 of JANJEY010000001.1, read as the reverse complement.
TCATCATCATCGTGTGTATTTGATTCCTGTTTGTTGCTATGAGGTGGGAGCACATGTCTGTTCTTCTTGGTACTTTGGAAGCGGTTTTCTTGCAAGGCTTGGTAGGTGGCTTTTCTGGTTGGCTCATCAAAGGAAGGTAGAGACTGTAAGCATCTGGTTAAGGATATTGATTTGGTTCTCTGGATGGCTTGGAAATCTGGCTCAGGAGAGGAGTCTTTAGAGTGAGGAAGCCATGAGTTTAAGATTGGTGTTGATGAACTCCTTAGGAGCATGTTTGAGATTGGTGTTGACGAACTCCTTAGGAGCAAGTTTGTCATAGCACTGATCTTGAAGAGACCAATATCGAAAGCACTAGGAATATTTTTAGGAAAAGTGACTTCCAGTACAGCTATGTACGCGACTAATCAGCCTACATATTCACACCGTCTAGGTAAAATAATGGCTTCCAAAAGTACATATCAGAGACAGGGTCAAAGAACATTAGAAGATAATGAGGCAAAATAGTACCTCCACAGTTGTTGAGAAGTAGAAGAAAGCTGAAGTATGTTTTTATATTAACAGCAAGTTGAAAGAAACGGCACATGATGAAATCTGAGCCGCTGATTAACTAAAAGACAAAAGATCATTAAAATATTACAAGATGTTGCTGTTGTTAATGAGGTGTCCAAATTACACTAGAGCTGACTGAATTTGAGGGATAAACACGTTGATATCCGGCCATGTGACGTGGGGCCACCGAGACCAAACTAATTATTTGTCACTTAAAAACAATGGGCCGTCTCCATGTCTTTACTTGTATTGCTGAGTGGGCCACCAAACCGAAGAGACATTACTGTCAATCTCAGCTCCCAATCCCATGTTAGCACCTACTCCAAGATACTTGAGTAAGAGTTGGAGTGATTTTGTTATTTTGACTTATGCAGATCAACTCCGCATAGATTTAGAGAGACGCAACCGCTATGATTTTAGCTTCAGATCTTGTCAAGAGATCAGCGTTAGTTGAACCACACCGTCATCAGGATGGGTCAAAGTCAATATCGATGGGGCTAACAATCGGTCCATCTTCCTGGCCACAGCCGGTGGCCTCATTCGGGACAGCTTAGGGCGTTAGTTAGTTGGTTTTGTTCAGAACCTCGATTGGTGCACTCCAAAATTTGCTGAGCTCAGGGGTGTTTATACTGGCCTCTCTCTTACCTATCGTCTAGGCTTTCACCATATAAAGTTGGAGGTTGATTCGACAGCGGTGCATCAGCTCCTGTCTTCTTCGGGTTCCCGTACGTAGGTGGCATGCTCTATTGTCACGAGTATCCGCGAACTGTTTTACCGCAATTGAACTGTTGTTCATCGGCATGTTTACCGAGAGGGCAACAGAAGTGTTGACTGACTTGTCACTTACGTTGCTACTTTTGATATAAGCGTCACTTATTTTGATACTACACTTATAAGGTGTCAACGCTTCTTTCTTAAAGATACGTCGGGAATTAGATTTTTCAGACTCATTTTATAATCTGATTAGACAGTTTCCTTTCAATAAAACACAAAAAAAAAAGAGTTGGAGTGTTTTTTTATCCTCTCGTTGTGTGTCGTGTGGGCGGCGAATGAGAACAGATCATCATAGCTGTTATACGGCAAAAGCTGTCCTGGATTGAAGTGATACGACTTTGGATCGACTTTGATCCTGTGGGCATTACGCCTCTAAAATATATACCCAAAAAGGTGTAGCTGCTAATGGTTTTCTAAGTAGATAGGTAAATCTGAGAATGGTATTAAAGTGCGCAGGAACTTTCTAATTTTACTTTATGACCTGTAGCTAATGGATTTAGTTGTAGTTTAATAATAATTAGACGTTATTTATTTTGTACATTTTTATATGCAAATAATAATATTTATGAGATAATTATACATTGTAAATGAAATTTTATTGAGATTGTAACTATAAAATTCATATTATATTTATGTATTATTTCTAATCATTATTCTATTAAGATTGGACATTAATAAAATACAAAAAGATTAGCACACTTTATTTTTCTTTACGAAGGAAGTAATCAATCTCATAAGTTAAAGTATAGAGATATTTAAACAAACATTTGAGTATTTGTTAAAGAACAAGTTTACTGAATAGACTCGATACGAGAAATCTATTTAGAACATTACTTATATGTCTATGTAATTCTTATTGTGATGATTGTATAAGTGATCCTTTAATTTGAGATTACCAAAATTATCTTGTATAAAGATTGCTATATTTTAATACTAGTTATGATTTATTTAATCATGGATTGTTTAATCGGTAGTCATTAAATATAGAATGAACTATATGGGCATAATTGAGTGATCAAGATATGATTTATCACCTTAAAGTAATTACGGAGAATGTTTTATTGTTCTCGATTAATATTGATTTAAGAAATCATTGGACAAGGTGAATTGACGCTTTGTAAATAGTTTACAAATGTTATTAATTAAATTGATAGTTAATGGCAGAAAACTAATATGATTATACTCAAAATATAGTAGACATTAATTTCATGCTCTATGTCTAATCGGAATATTGTATGATGAAATGAATGAATAATATGAAAAAAATAATGCACGGAAAGGTTAGTCAAAACTACTTTGACATTCCTAAATATTTGAGTAATCATGACACGTTACTAGACGTCAATCGTGACTTATAATTATAAATTATTTAATTGGAGAATTAAATATAAATTTAAAAATTTTTTAATTTATCTAATTCTAGTTATAAATTAGAATTAAAATTTATAATCATTACCAACATATTTGGGAATCTAATGAATCTCACATATAGAATGGGTTGAAAATAGCAAAGTTAATTTAATCAAGTTGGACTTGATTGTAAAGTTTGATAATCTTTATGATTAAATATGAGATATTTAATAAATAAGGATTAATATGAGATATTAGATTTTTTTAGACATAATAGATATATAATTAGAATTAAAAATAGTTTTAATTAAAGTTCAATTGAAATTAGAATTTAATTTCAATGAAATTATCAAAACGTTCATAACCTATTATAAATAGACTTAAACTTTATGGAGTTAGCACTTCTTGCTTAACCCTCTCTATCAGAGTTATAAAATTCTCTCAGCTTGTTCTGTGGATATCGTTAGAGGCTAGACACTTGTGCAGTTATAGTAGTTGAGACGAATCAGTTTCGGAAACGATTTGAGAGATACAATAAGATAAAGATCAAGCTTCGAAATAAAATATGAATTAAGTTTTCCATTTACTCCTGCTTTTCAAGATTCTTCTTCCTTTTACTCTAGTTATTATATATAATGTCCCTTATTGTGATGATTTATGTTTTTAAGATAGGACTTAAAGATCATTTAGATGAGTAGAATTTTCTAGTCCTTTTCCTTCCTTTATTAACCAAAATTTGGGTAGTACGTATAAGTAATTATTGCCATAAACTCCTACGTGATTTTATAAGGTCTTACATAAAAGTAGACAATTTTTTCATTTGCAAACCTCCTGTTGTCAACAATGAGCATCTTTCCAAGGATAAAAGCTTCACTCCTATATCAAGAAAGAAATTAAGAGACCTCTTCAAAACAATAAATCACAACTAGTAAATATCAATGCCAAATCAAAGGCATAGGCATTACACTATTCAATTCAAAGTTCCAACAAAATGCAATAAAAAATTAAATAACAATAATGCATGAACTAAAAAAAGAGAGGAAATGATAACTACTACACATCCAACACTAATACATAACCAATACATAACCAAAAGTTGGTATCCAGAGTCTTAATCATCTACAACTTGAGATTGCCTAGGAGCAAATATTTTTGTCATTAGTTTGATCCACCTCCTAGTTTAAGTTGTATTCTGTGAAGCTTCAGTAGATGTTGCATTAGTAATCAGAGGTTCTAGCTCTTAACATTGACTCCCACCCATCTATAAAGTATAAACAACCACTTAGCTAAATATTACCATCTCCCTTATAATTACATATAAGTAGTGTAAATATGTATTAAATAACTTATGTAACGCCCCAAATTAGGGGTTAGCAGATTAAGCAAATTTAGTCCGATTTATGATCTGTCTCTTTGACATTTTGGC
>JANJEY010000001.1:37752544-37790581 GCA_024703695.1 Erythroxylum cataractarum | reverse complement strand
TCTCGCGAGGGCGAGCCCGGCCTCGCCCTCGCGAGACTTAATTTTTAAAATTTATTAATTGATATTAATAATATTTTTTAAATGTATAAATGTTAATTTTTTTTTACATGTTAATTATTGTATTTACGTTATGATTATTATTTTTAATATTAAACTTATAATTATCATTAATTTTTTTATTATTTCAGTTAACGTTTTTTAGTATTATAATTAATATGGTTGTTATTATTATTATTATTATTATTATTATTATTATTATTATTATTATTATTATTATTATTATTATTTAACGTTTGAATTGTTATGATTATTTATTGTTTTTGGGTGAATTTTTTTCTATTAATCAGATTAAATTTGTGGTCACTATTCTAATTATATAATATTATCCTTATTATTATATAATATTATCCTTATTATTATTGTTGTTATGATTATTATTACCATAATAATACTAACTGATATTTTATTATTTATTAGAATTGATTCTATTGTTATTATTATTAGTGTTTTGGTTACTATTAGTATTATTTTTATTATTGTGATTAATATTATTACTACTACTACTATTAATATTATTATTATTACTATTATTATTATTAATTTTATTATTATTATTATTATGTTTATGTAATTATTATTATTATTATTGTCATTATTGTAATTATTGTAATTATTAATGAATGATTATTAGTATATTTATCTAAATGTAATTATTATTGAAATTATATTTATTATAATCTTAGTTTTATTAAAAATATTATTATTATTATTATTATCATTATTATCTTATTATTATTATTATTATTATTATATAAATCTTATTATTAATATCAATATTATTATTATTATTATGATGGTTATTAGAATTATTATCTATTAATATTATGATTATTATTATTTTAAGTATTATTGTTATTATTATTATCTTATTATTATTATTATTATACTTAATAGTATTATTATTATTAGAATAGTAAGTATTAACCTCCATAATATTAATAATAATCAGACGAACAAATATAGTAATAATAATAATAATAAATTTCATAAATACTCTGTAATAAATTTAATAATAATAATACACGGTAATTATAATAATAGAAATACATTTAATTAGTAAAATTACGAATAATTATAACAATAAAAAAATAAATAAAAATAATTAGTTCACCGTTGATATAATATCCTTATTATATTTAGAACAACCAAAAAATCAGATTTAAGAATAAGAATAAGAATACAAAAAATAATAACAGTAATGAAAATTATAGTGGTATATTATTTATCCTGCATATTATATAATAATATTAATTATAATTATTATAGTTATACATAATAATAACAATAATAAAAATATATTATTATTATGATTATTATATAATTTGTATTTTTTATTAAGCAAATTATTATGATTATTTTTATTATAATAATCATAATAATAAGCTTCGACAAATACTCTGCATATGTATATAAAAAAAATTAGAAGTTTATGATTATACGTAAATAAACATGGCTTTGATGTGATGTAGCCGGCTGTCCAAGCGGCTTGCTTTTTCAACTTTCATTTGCTCTGTCTGCAGAGCAAGCACGTGTGTTTATATTCTCAAGCATAACCGACGTCGTTTCTCACTTGGACAGGGTTGGACAGAATAAGCTTGGACAGGTGATCTCCTCTCGGAGTGGCTCCCTCACAGTCTTCAACACCACTGTCAAGTCCTTGGGTATGATTGGTCCGCTTTGGTATTTATTGTTGTTTTCTTTAGCGACAGAAGAATATGACCCTCTTTAATACATAATTAACTTGACCTTTCTCAGCTCGTTCTATTATTTTATCTTATGCAGGCCTTCTTCATAATTTAGCCAGGTGGCAAAATCGTGCGGTTTCTATTGGACATCAACCTCGCTAAGAGCGGTTGGATCAAGCTCAATACTGATAGAACCTATAAACGGTTCCTCGTCCACAGCCAACATAGGAGGCCTTCTACGAAAAAGTGTAGGACACTAGCTTAGTGGATTCTCGCAAAATAATGACTGGTGTTCATCTATGGCCGCAGAACTCTGAAGCATTTATATTGAGCGGACACTGGCGTAAAATTTGGGTCATCGATGGATTGAACTTGAAGTAGATTCTCAAGTAGTGTTCGATATCCTTTCAACCTCCGACCGTTGTGGAAGATATTTTGTTAGTTGTATTTTTTAGTTAATTATAGCAGTTGTATAGTTAGTGGTGTAGTTTGTACATGTACAGTGTAAGTGGATAGTTTTAATAGTCTTGTATATATACATTACATTTACAACAGAAGCTGAATAAGAAACGTATTATTCAGTCACTTCGTATCTTATTTCCTAAAATGCACATCAAGCAACAAGAATAGATCGGACAAGAAAGACCGTTAATAATCGATGTTCTCAGTAATTGAGGGTAAACCCATATACCAGAATATCTCCTAAAATAATCCTATTCATGATTGTGGTTAATAAATACAATTTTACAAATATATGAAAAGTGAGAGAAGGGACAAGTAAAATCAAATTGATTCCTGAAGGAAAAGGACATTTTCGGTTTACCAGTGAAAATAAGAGGAGTGAACGTAGGCATCACAAACTTAACTGCAGCCTGAAAATGACAATCTACTCTGACTCTCATAAACTAATGAATAATGGTGTCCCTATAAATGTACAATTTGCCTTTGGGCAATGTGTATGAAAGTTTGAGAGTTTCGTAGCTGGACTAAACTAAGTAAGACGATGAATATAACTTACGTGGCCAATGCTATAGCCCTGGGGATGGAGAAAGCTAGTCCCGCAGCAATCTAATCAATTATTGATCAATATTCCGTCCACATCAATACTAATCACTAGAAACAGATTCCGTCCGAAAGAAATTAGTATACCTCTTCAAGCGAGAGCCGCCAAAGACATCTATTTCCGTGCATCGGATAAACAGTTGCCAGGACATCACAGTTTTTCCTCATCAACACTTTGAATCTCATCTGCCTCTCTCCACAATGAGAACTGAAAATTTTAACCGTAAAATCCAAAAGGCAGTGGGGAAAACAAATCCCCGGATCTTCTGTTCGTGCTGCTTTTATTCAAAACTACCAATAAATTTTCAGTATATTAAAATTTCCTTGTTGTATCATTTGCGCTAAGACAATAGGAATCTCAGTTCTCAAACTTGGTACGTACTGTGTAACATATTCAAAAAACATTCAACGAGACTAAGATAAACAAATAAGAGAAAAAAAATTACGAATTGAAGGAAATATTTTGCTCAAACGAGTTGATTTGTTAGAATTAACTGGAAACCCATTAAAGATGGCAATAAACGCTAAATGCAGCTAACTTGATTGACAGTTATCACAGACTAACATGTCAATAAGCAATAATTACTGTACATTCAATCTTAAATTACCCAGAGAAGAAGTTTCCAACTTCATCACTAATTCGGTTGTCTTTTCCAAAACACCAATTAACTCAGCAAGTAGGCAAAACTTGGAATCTTCAATTATATTCCTCTTATAAAAATCAAATAAACACAGTTGAAATGTTTGAATCGTGTATATATTTTCAGATAATAAAATACATCATATGTGTACAAATATATATAATACAAGCAATGAAATCATAACTAACAAATCTTATCTTATCTAGCTAATCTGATTATGATCAGATCATAATAAACATGATCAATGACAATCATATCTAACTAATGATTCTCCTAACACCCCCCCCTCAAGCTGAAGAGGATGGTCGTGGAGCAACTCGAAGCTTGTCTCTAAGAGATAGAAATCTAGAGGTGGATAATGGCTTGGTGAAGATGTCAGCAACCTGATCAGCAGAGGAAATATATTGAACAGTGAGAAGGCGCTGACTAACTTGCTCACGAACAAAATGGAAGTCGACCTCGACATGCTTGGTCCTGGCTTTAAAACAAGGATTGACAGCTAAGTAAGAAGCACCAACATTATCACACCATAACACAATAGGATTGTGAATGGGCTGTCCCAATTCCTTCAAAAGAGATCGTAACCAAATAAGCTCAGCGGTAGTGTTGACAACAGACCTATATTCAGCCTCAGAGGATGAAAGAGCAACGGTAGGCTGCTTCTTAGCAGACCAAGCAATCAAATTATTACCAAGATAAATAGCATAGCCGCCTGTAGAACGACGATCATCGCTAGTGCCTGCCCAATCGGCATCATAAAAGGCTTGAAGATGAGCAGTGGAAGATGGAGTGATGAGTAATCCTTGGGCTAGCGTGTCCTTAATATAACGAAGCACACGTTTGCAGGCTTGCCAATGAAGAGTAGTGGGAGAGGAAAGAAATTGACAAAGTTTATTGACAGTATAAGCAATATCCGGACGAGTCATGCAAGCATATTGGAGAGCACCAAAAATTTGCCTATAAATATATGGATCAGGCAAGGGTTCACCATCATGAATAGAGAGACGAGTGGAAGTAGCCATGGGACTATTAATTGGTTTAACACCGTCCATCCTTGTTTTGCGTAACAAGTCTTGCAAATATTTTTGCTGGGATAAAATAATTCCAGACTTAGTGTAGAGAACCTCAACACCAAGAAAATAGAGTAATTTACCAAGATCACGAAGCTTGAATTCTTGAGAAAGTTGTTGAATACAGGCACAAATAAGCTCTAAGTTATTGTCAGTGATGACGATATCATCAACATAAACCAAAAGATACAAAACATGGGTGGCAGAATGCTTAATAAACAAAGAACTGTCCGCATGAGAAGCCACAAAGCCAATAGATAATAGAAAATTGTTGAGTCGATGGTACTAAGCACGAGGGGCCTATTTGAGACCATATATAGACTTCTGCAGCTTACACACAAAACTGGGGCAACGAGAATCAACAAAACCAGGGGGCTGACGCATATAAATATCCTCCTCTAGACAACCATTAAGAAATGCATTGGAAATGTCAAGTTGAGAAATTGACCAACCCTTTGAGACAGCAAGAGAAAGCAAAATCCGAACAGTAGTGGCCTTAACCACAGGACTAAAGGTAGCATCATAATCAATGCCTTCCTATTGACTATACCCCTGTGCAACTAATTGGGTTTTATGACGTTCAACCGTGCCATCTGGATTGTGCTTAAGACGATATACCCACTTGCAACCTACAATGTTAGCAGAGGTTGGACGGGGGACCAAAGTCCAAGTACCATGCTGGATCAAAACTGAGATCTCATCATGCATGGCTTTCTGCCATTCTTTATGCTTTACAGCTTTACTAAAACAAGATGGTGCAAGGGAAGAGGAGCTAACAGGAGCAAAGTATAAAACCTTCTTCTTAGGATTTAAGCGAAGCGTCATAGGATGAGTTCTGATGGCAATAGGATTTGAAGGCTGATCGTGGATTGCTGGAACATAAGACACGTGGCGGGGATCAACAGATGGAGGTGACGAGGAATGAGAAGCACCTGAAGTGGACACTGGCTGATCGTGGACTGTTGGAATAGAAGATACATGTGTAGGTCCAACAGATTTAGATGACGAGGAAGACGAGGCACCTGAAGTGGACGTAGCAGGCTGTGGGATCACTGTTGTAATGGCTAGCCAAGGAGCATAGGCTTCGTGTGAAGAAGACATAGACCCCAAGAATGAAGAACGTTGATGTTGCTGCTCCTTATAAAGAAATCTTCCTTCATCAAACCGAACATGTCGACTAACATAAAGTTTATTTGTTGCAGGATCAAAGCAGTGATAACCCAAATGAGAAGAAGAGTAACCAAGAAAGACACAAGCAGTGGTGCGATAAGAAAACTTATGATTATGGTAGGGACGAAGAAGAGGATATATGGTGCAACCAAAAACACGTAGAAAAGAGTAATCTGGTGATTTATGAAAAAGTGTTTCAAAGGGACTAAGATTATTCAAAGTTTGTGTAGGTAATCGGTTACCAAGATAAGTAGCAATATTAAAAGCAAAAGACCAGAAATGTAAAGAAACCCCAAAATGTCTTAGTAAAGTAAGCCCTGTGTCAACTAAATGAAGGATTTTTCTTTCGACAATACCGTTCTATTCGTGGGTATGTGGACAAGCAACTCTATGATGAATACCCAAATATTTTAAATATTGAGATACAGGTCTAAATTCACCTCCCCAGTCAGATTGAACATTCATGAATATAGTGGTAAACTGACGTTCGACTAATTTCAACTAGTCAACAAAAATAGAAAAAACGCAACTTTTATGTTTTATTGGATATAACCATGAAAATTTACTAAAGTCATCAACCAAAATAAGAAAATAGCGATAACCAGAAAATGATAATTGTGGAGCTGTTCCCCATACATCACAATGAACCAACTCAAGAGGTTTACTAGAAACATTATTAGTAAGATAAAGAGAAAGCCTACTTTGCTTCCCTAAACAACAAGCCTCACACTACTGATGAGAAGTATTTATTAAAGAAGATCCTGGTAAATTAAAGCGATGAAGGATGGAGATCACCGAAGAATGTTGAGGATTCCCAAGTCGTGAGTGCCAGTCAATACTATGTCACCTTGTAGCAGTCATAACGTGATAAGTTTTCTACGGTAAAGCAATCCCAGACAGCTTGTAGAGTCCATCTTCAGCAGGTCCTTTAAAGAGTCTTTCCTTAGTTACTTGATCCTTCACAACAAAACCATCACCGTAAAATTTGAAATAACAGTGGTTGTCTCTTGCAAATTTATTAACAGATAAAAGTGAATCTCATAAGTGTGGAACATGTAATACATTTATCAGTTTGCACTGTTTGCTATTAAAAAGAAGAGTAGACTGCCCAATTCTTTTAATAGGTAAGCCTTGACCATTACCTACGAGTACTTCGTCTGGGCCATTGTAGTCATCAGAAATTTGCAAGCTTGACATATCTAGAGTCATATGACTGTTAGCACCTGAATCGGCAATCCAAGTAAGAGAATTACCTGATGTCTTAGCAACGTTGGCAGTAGGTTTGTCTGAATTTTTATCATAATGTTTCTTGCACCACTTAGCTTGATGGTTGTTATAACTACAAATTTGACAAGGATTTGGAAACCACCTCTTACCATTTTTGAACATTGGAGCATCACCGTTTGTACCTTTTCCAGAGGTAGAAAACTTGTTTGACTTACCATCCTTGAAGTTCTGTTTGATGTAATGAGATACAACAGAGATATAATTCTTTGAATTTTTAGCATAATTTCATGGGAGATGAGTTGTCCACACAACTTTGAAAAGGATAAGCCATCAACTTTGCTACTGACAACAACAAGTACTGGATGAAATTCAGTTGGTAATAACCTACAAATGTTTGCAATAAGTTCTGTTGTTCCCATTGGTGATCCAGCGGCTGCAAGCTCATCAGATATGAGTTTTGCTTCCTTAAGGAAATCTTCCATAGACTTATCATCAAAGTTAAGATTTTGTAAAGCAAGATGTAATTGAACTTGCCTAGCAGTTGAACTAGAACCAAAAGTTTTTTGAAGTGTCTACCATATACCATGTGCAGTGTGGAAGCCAACCACATATGGAAAAACCTCTTCTGTGAGAGATGAAAGAATCCAACTAATAAGCAGTTGGTCTCGTTGAACCCACTGAATGTGAGCAGGGTTGATTTCGATATCATTGGTGTCAGGATTGGAAAGTTGGCTAGGTGGTTCAGGGCTTGAGCTATCTATGTGACCAGTGAGATTGTAACATTTCAAAATAGGAGTGAACTGAGTTTTCCAAGTGAGAAAGTTGGTTGATTTGAGTTTGATGGAAAATGTGTGTTATGTATGTGATATGGTTGGTGTGATGGTTGGGATAGTATATGTTGTTGGAGAAGAACCAGAAGTAGCAAAAATAGAAGAGGAGTGAGCCATGCGTGTTGAGCTCTGATGCCAAGTTGAAATGTTTGAATCGTGTATATATTTCCAGATAATAAAATACATCAGATGTGTACAGATATATATAATACAAGCAATGAAATCATAACTAACAAATCTTATCTTATTTAGCTAATCTGATTATGATCGGATCATAACAAACATGATTAATGGCAATCATATCTAACTAATGATTCTCCTAACAGACACAAATTTTAACACAATGTTGTAAATCCCATAAATGTATATGAAATAATTAGCTATTCATTCCACAAAACATTCTATATTTAACTTATGAATAAAATATAATACATAACGACACCTTACTTACATATCCCGGATCGAACTTGAAAGAGCAATAAATGAAGAAATGCAAAAAATATCTGATTTCGGTTCATAATGTCAAATGAGCTTTCCAAATTTAAAACAAGCGCAAATCCACCTCCGTCTTCACAAAAATTGCTCATCGGAATGTGGTAAAACCTTTCTATAGGTTTTTCAAAATTTAAGCTCTCTTAACGGGTCAGAGAATCCTTATGCTTACGAATGATATAAGCAACTATTTATATAGTATTCATATCGAGCTTTCCCATCACAGGCCTGATATAGGTCCGATTCACACTGATCGAGATTCATTTTCCTCCCAAACTTTGACTTATTGATTTAGATCATTTATTAGGCCACTTTATTATCTTTATCCGAATCAAATTACATAACTTAACCGATAAATTATTGAAAAATTGAAAAATGCAATTAAATGATGTCCAACTTTATAGGAAATGTCAAATATATCCAACATTCTCTTCTTTGGACAATACTTAATTACAGTATTGACGCAAGTTTTTAAAACAGTTTAAAAATTCAATTAAGTCGCGCTATTGTATGGTTGACCGAGTTTTAAAACAAAACATTTGATCCAAAAATAACAAAAGTCCATCATTTTGTCTTATAAGGCTTTCGATACCAAAAATATCAAATGCATGTGTCATGTGTAATACAAATCCCATACAATCACGTATATCTAATACCACACTAATATGAATGGGAAAATGGAGTGTGACAAACTAAAATGATACCTTTATGATCTAATATGTATCATTTTTATTTGTAGGTCTCGATTTCTCTAAACTTTATGGTAAAATGCATACGTTAAACTGCATTAGAGAAATTCTGTTTCTCTCACTGAATGCTAAACAACATTAGAGAAAAGTTGTTTCCTCTCACCAAATGCTAAACTACATTAGAAAAAATCTTTATGTTCTCTTACTGAATGGTAAACTGAATTAAAGACTTTTATGGTATTGAAAACGTATATCTCACTATGTCATGTCAAACTTTATGGATATCTGTATAAAACTGTATGTGTTTAATGACATAGGCTCAGGATCAATCTGTATATATGCCCAATGACCTTTAAATGCTTAAGATTGATACAAATCTTAAGACTTTCATACATATTATGACTGTGTATGATAACAAGTATTATTGAGGATAAACGATGATCATCTTTATTGATAAACCACTATACTATCATAATACATAAAAAATGTACAAATGTACATGGAGCAAACATAATGATCCTTTAACTAACAATTTTTAAAGACTTCAAAACACTAATATTGTATACTTGTCTTTCAAACACAAGTGGGCAAAATCCTTTAATTAAAGAATCATCTAACATTTCCTTAGTCTTTAAATGCTCCAAACCTTAATGACACTTTTTTGTATCAACTCCTTTACGATCAAATATTTGACCTCCAAAGACCCTCTGATATTTTTTGTTGTTATTAAATAAAATAGCAGCAAGATTATCACAGTACAACTTAATGGGTCTAGCAACTAGATCCACTATAGACAAATCAGAAATTAAGTTTCTAAGTCAAACCGCATGTGAAGCAGCCTTATAATGTGCACTCTGCATGCATGGTGGAGGAAATCATCCTATCTACTTGACACTCTTAAATGACAATGTGCCATCTGCAAATATAAAAATATAATCATAAGAGGAATTTCGTTCATCTGAACATATAGCTTAAATTTGAATCTAGATTCCCTATGAGGTTTAAACTATTAACTTTACCATATGTCAACATAAAATCCTTGATTCCCTTTAAGTATCTTAGCACTTGCTTGACTACATTCCAATAGTCTATACCTAGGTTAACCAGATATTGATCAAATAGTATCTTATCGACACACACGTCGACATGTGGCACCCCCTCATCCACACATGTGTCAATCGCTGTCTGGTGTATACAATGCGCCAGCCAAATGTACCACCCCACAAGGTGGTACTGTTCACCTAAGTCTCTGTCCCCAGCTAAAAAAAGTGATTTTTGGAGGGGTCGATTTTTTGCATTTTCGGACTCATTTTCAGCCCGTTTCTTAAGGCTAAATACATGTATATTACTTTCATGCAACAATGAGCAAGAAAAAAAATCAAAATATCTTCATTTTTAACCACCCGATCATGTCACCGCTCTGATAACACATGTAACACATAATGGGACCTTAGTTACATATCCCATGTCAAACGTAGAAGGGTAATAAATGAATAAATGTAGAAAATACTTGATTTCAATTTCATAACTTCAAATGAGGTTTTCAAAGTCGAAACGAGTACGAATCTACTACCATCTTCAAGGGACTTGCTCACCAAAATAGGATAAAGCGTTTCTACAATTTTCTCAAAGTGTAAGCTCTCTTAGCAGGTCAGAGAATCCTTATACTTACGAATGATATAAGCAATTGCATGAGTTATATATAGCATCTATATCGAGTTTTCCCATCAAAGGCTCGATATTGGTCTGATTCATACTGATCGAAATCTACTTTTTACTCAAATTTTGACTCATTGATTTAGATCATTTATTGGGCCACTTTATTATCTTTCACCAGATCAAGTTATGTAACTTAACCGATAAGTTATTGAAAAATCAAAAAATGCAATTAAATGTTGTCCAACTTTATAGGAAATGTCAAAAATATCCAACATCAAAGAGTAAAATAAACATACTCGAGCATAACTCCATCACATAATTAAGTGTTTACCAAAATCTCAGACATCATAAATCCATAGTTTAATTTCATTTAAGTAAATCTTGACTTAGACTACTTAAATTCATTATATGTAAGGCCCTTACCTGTATCATAAAAAAATCAAATGAAAAAACAAACATAATAAAAATCGAACCTTTGAATCGATTAGAGTCCTGATCAAGTGGCAAGGCGGGTTAGGGAGACAAGGCCTATGAATGGAGGAGCAACTGATGCTAGTAGCCTTTGCGTGGTTGAAAGGGTAAATGGACTGTTGAGTTTAGTCGGTAAAGAGAGGGAGGAGGTTTTGGAGTTGTGATGAGAGGTAGACACATCAAAGTAATGGAATAAAATCTCTCCTGCCTTTTGTAAACCTGTGAGGAAATCACCAAGTGGAGAAAACTACAGAAACCCTGAAATAAAATAAAAAAAGGTATACCAAATTTTCACATGGAAAGCCTTCTCGATATAGAAAGTAAAAATTATAGGATCGTAGTCTAAAATATCTCCACTATTAAAAATAATAGGTACAATATAATTTCTCTAGATAAAGTTAGAGATAATACACCAAGATACTCAACAGATTAAACTATTGGAAATAGAAAGAGAGTAAAAAATATCTCAAAAATAGAGGAACACTAGTGCCAAATTATTAGGCACAAAATTCTTTATTTTACTAAGCTTGTATTGCTCTGAATACTTTGCATAGGATGCTTAAGTCTTCCCTCTTGGCGTCTATTTATATGGAGAAATCTGCTTAAACCTTCCTTCCGCTTTCTATTTAGAATTTCTTAAATTAAGGGACTTCCAACAAATCTCCCCCTCCTAACATTTACGATCATCATCATAAAGGAGAGAATCCTCATTTTGCATGTCGGTTGGAAGGACTTGTCATCCCTGCGATCAATCTGTAGGCTTTAAGATTATCTTTTGGTAATGCCATTGTCAACATATCAACACCATTTTCATTTGTGTATCTCTTTGCAAGTGCTAACAACTTGGAATTCAAAACATCTCTGATCCAATGATATCCTATCTTGATATGTTTTGATTTTAAATGGAGAACTGGATTCTTACTAAGATGAATGGTACTTTGATTATGTCACAATACACAACATATCTATTTTGCGTGAAGCCAATCTACAGTAACTCCTTACATGCTTTTGTTGTTGCAATATATTCCACGTTGATAATATATATCACAATACACTTTTGCAATCTTGACTTCCATAATACTACTCCCCTATAAAAGTGATCAAGTATCCTTAAGTAGAATTTTTGGTAGCAACATCACCTCCTAGATTTGAATTTGTGTAGCCTACTAATATAGGTTTTTCATTTCTGAAACTAAGACTCAAGTCGAAAGTACCTTGTAGATATCTCATGACTCATTTCACAACATTCCAATGCTCTCTTCCCAGATTTTAGAGAAATCTACTTGCCATACCAACTGTATGAGCTATGTCTGACCTTTCTCATACCATGACATACATTAAACTTCCTACCACTAAGGAGTAAGGAATATTCTATATATCTCTTATCTATACTTTTGTAGAAGGACTGTATTTACTGTTTAACTTAAAGTGGGCTATAAGAGGGGAACTAATCACTTTAACATTTTCCATGTTGAATTTTTTAAGCTCCTTTTAAATGTACTTCTCCTGAGACAAATATAACTTCCTTGTAATTTTGTCTCAAGTAATCCTTATACCAAGGATCTGCTTTACTGGCCCTAAGTCTTTTATAACAAAAGACTTGTTTAACTGCTTCATCAGTTTGTCAAGTCTAGTAATATTTTTGTCAACAATCAGCATGTCTTCAACATAAAAAAGTAAAATAATGAAATAATCTTTACAGAATTTTTATATGAAAAAAAATGGTCATAAGTCATTTTCTTATAGCCTTGCTTCCCCATAATTAAATCAAACTTCTTGTAGCATTATCTCGGTGCTTGTTTTAAGCCATAAAGACTCTTCTCTAGCCTACACACATAACCTTCTTTTCCATTGACTTTGGAACCCTCTGGTTGCTCCATATAGATTTTCTAAGTTAAGGATAACTCAAATGGATGACATCTTCACCACTTGTTAGAATATTTCATCGAAATCAATACCCTTCTTCAACTGAATCCCTTGACCACTAGTCTAGCTTTGTATCATAGTTGTGACGAGTTTTCATCATGTTTTACCCTAAACGCCCATCTATTCTTCAAAACTCTTTTTTTTCCTTTGGGGAGCTTTACTAAGAAAAAAGTGTGATTCTTAGTGAGTGATTTCGTCTCTTCTTCCATGGTTTTAACCCACTATTGCTTGTGTTCATCTTCCATGTCTTCTTTATAATTCTTAAGTTCTTCCCCGTCATTGAGTAACATATACTCATTTAGAGAGTATCGAGTAGAAGGTCTTTAGTCTCCATCAATTCGTCTGAGTGGAGTTAGATCCTCTACTTCATGTGCTCGCTCAACCTCACCATCATCTACCTCTTTTGGTGAAGGAACATCCTCATCAGCTATAGCTTGTTGAGTATTCTCCTTAACATTTTGTTATGTTGGTACCTTGCTAATCGGATCCAAATCAAGCGCATCATCAATATCTTTGGGTGTTACAACTTTTTCCTTTGGATATCCTTGATGGTCTCATCTTCCACAAATACAACAACTCGACTTCGGATAAGCTTCTTACTAACCGGATCATAAAATCTGTAACGAAAATCATTAAGTCTATAACCTAAAAAGATGGACCATTTTGTCTTATCATTAAGTTTGGATCTCTCGTCTTTGGGAATTTGCATGAATTCCTTGCTTCCAAAGACATGAAAATGATCATAGTTGACATCTTTCCTTGACTAAACTCTATCAGGCACATCAGGCTGCAATGGAACAAAGGGTGAGAGATTCACCACATGCACCACTGTATTCAATGCCTCGCCCCAAAATTGTTTAAACAACTTTACTTGTGATAATAAGCATTTGAATCTCTCCACTAAAGTTCTATTCATCATTTCTACTAAATCATTCAATTGTGGCATCTTTAGAGGTGTCTTTTGATTCCAAATGCCTTGCTCTTTGCAGTACTAATAAAATGGGCCAGAATATTCTCCCCCATTATCAGTCCAGATGTATTTCAGTTTCTTTCCTGTCTCTCTTTCAACTAAAGCTTGAAATTGTTTAAAGATCTCTAATGCTTGATCCTTCGACATCAAGGTGTAAGCCTAGACCTATCTTGAGTGAACATCAATAAAAGTCATAAAGTAGAGATCATTACCAAGTGGCTTTGTCTTCATCAGACCGTATACTTCAGAATGTTTCTTGTTAGCAATGAAGAAACTTTCTAAGACACATACTCTTGACTCCAGATAAATGTCCCCTCTTAGTTAACACTGTTAAGCCTTTCTCATTCATATGGTTGAGTGTTTTGTGTCATAACTCAGTTGCATCTGCATTTTCCATAACATTAATATTGCTACTAATAGTGTTGGCTTGCATCATGTATTGTGCTTCTTACCCTTGGCTACAATCATGACACCTTGGGTAAGTTTCTATACATTTTTATAGAATGTTCTACAAAACCCTTCATCATCAAGCTTTCCAACAGATATGATACTGAATCTGATATCTAGAATATGTTTGACATTTTTCAATACTAATCTTTTGCAATTATTGGTCTTCAAGCAAATGTCTCCAATGCCAATGGCTTGTGCAAAGCCATTATTTCCCATCTTCACATGCCTATCATCTCTGGATGTATAACATGTAAATTGTGCCCGTTAAGCAATCGCTCGAGTTAAGGTGCCACTATCAATTAATCAACTCTTTTCTTCTCATCTAATACTAATCTCCTCATCACAAATCACAAGTAGATCCTCGTTGACGGTAATCCGATCTTGACTGCTGGTATAATTCTTATTTGATTCCTAATTCCTCTTGCCTTCTCTTTTTAGCTTCCCACAATTCTTCTGTATATTGCCTTCTCCACTATAGTAGAAGCATTCAAAGTTGGTAGATTTGTTGGGCCTGCTATTGGATCTGTATCTTTGGCCTTGCTGGAACCCAAAATTTTTTCAATTATTTTTTCATGTTATTAATTATTTATTTATTAAATTGTTTATTTATTTTTAGAATTGGGTCCATTAATTTAGTGAGCATAAGTAGTAATTAGCAATTAGAATAGAAAAGGTAGAATTAAATTAGTGTTGAGTTATGATTCAGAGGTTTCGCTGCGACGAAGCCAAATGTTCCCTACAGTGAACCTGTAAAAAATCAAATTAGTTTTTTGTGATTCGGAATGGTGAAGCCAGAAGTTCACTGTGGTGAACCTCTACAAAAGGGTAATTTTGGAAGGGCAAACAAGAAAAGGGGAAAAATAGGAAAATCAAGACAAAAATTACTCTTGAATAAAGAAGAAGAGAGTGAAAGTCATAAGAAGCTAAAGGAAGAGAGGAAGAAAAACGTTAGAGAAGAAGAAGAGAAAATCATGGGAGAGGAAGAAAGAAAAAGAAAAAGAAGAGAAATCAAGTTTGTTTTAGGTAAGTTCATCTTTCCTTTTTTGCTTAGGTAGAAAAGAAGTAGAGAAATGGGTTTATGATGGAAATAAAGGGAAGAAGATGAGACCCATTTTGATTTTTATGGGTTTTGGAATTAGGGTTTGGTTTTTCTAACCTAGATGAACTATAGGTAGGTCAGGTTTAAGTTCAATTTTATCATTTTTTATTATTAAAGTTTTATACATTTTCATTTGAATTTGGGTTGAATGGAAAATTGGTTTGTGTTAGGAAACCAAGAAAACCCTATCCAAGTGTAAGAGGAAAGGTGTTAGGCACCGGTTTCGGAACCCAACTCTTGCTCTGATATCACAACTGTTGGGCACGGGTTCTGGAAGCCAACTCAACATTTGGAGTCATACAATGTGTGCTTAGGCTTGTTACGATGTATAGTTATTCCAATTAACCCTCATTAGTCATCCTCGGTTCATCTTCATTCTCTGATATCGTAAGTGTCGGGCCCTATTTTCCTAATTATTCTTATACTTAAGCAAATATTCTATGCTCAACTTCCATCTAGATATTGAACATTTTAGAGGTTGAATTAGAATTTGGCCTCTTCATAAAATTTGTAAATCTACATCTCTAGTTTACTCCACACCTGAAATCATCTCAATTGGAACCCTAAAGATCCAAATATATTCAAAATTCCAAAGCATGTTCAGTAAAATAACATCAGTTCATACTATTCCAACAGATTCCTTTACTTTCCTTTACCCAAAACCTTTTTCCAATCAATTCTGAAGGAATCAAACAAGGTTCTGTCCTCAATTACAATGAACCTGGTTCGGGACAATAGCGTAACTTGCTCTAGGGGTATCAGATTAAGGTCATTCTTGAAGAGTTAGAAAGAGGACTTTAATATCTACATCTTTCATGAAGACATTGAAGTGAGATTTTTTCATCAAAAGGATCAAAATTGGACTAGATGATACAAGATGAACAGTGATCAGAAGAAGGTTATGAATAGTACACAAAAGATATCTTGCAATTGATTTAGCTTTCTCTAGAGACATCGGATTAAGATGTTCTTTTGATAGTTTGAAAGATAGCTTCAAGATCTACAACTTCATAAAGACCTTTTAGACAAATTTGATCATCTGCAGGTCAAAAGTGGGACCAGATGATAGGATCAGATGAACCCAGATGAAGGGATAGATGAATTGGAAACATAATCATAACTTTCTCTAGAGAACTCGGATTGAGGTGTTCTTTGGATTGTTCAAAAGAGGACTTCAATATATACAACTTTCATGAAGACCTCAAAGACAAATTCAATCATCTACATGGTTAAAATGGGACCAAACGATAGGATTAGATGAATAGTGTACCAGACAGTATAACGTAATCACTAGATAATATGATGTCACCAAACAATATGTCATCACTAGGCGAAGCGTCCTCACCAAATGATACGTTATCACCAGACGAAGCGTCCTACACTCTTGAGCATCTCCACTTATAAGAACCATAACTTTTGTCTCCGATATCCAAAAATTTCTTACTTTACAGCACTGGAAAGCTAGAAAGACAAGCTACAACTTCCATGAAGTCAACTTGTCAGATTCATCCTAGATCAATCAAGATTTTTCCATAAAGTCAAAACACAAATTTTTTCCTTATGAAAGACTTGAAATTTTCACTTCACAAAATTGAAATGCCCTAAGCATAACCATTCAGCTACCAAATTGAACATCAAAAGAATAAAGCTTTACAAATTATTAATGGTATTCCAAGCCACATTAGATCATCATCTCATAATCTCAAATTACAAAAGGTCCTTGAACAAACAAACTTCTTGCTTTTCCAAATTCAACTCAAACTACAAAAATAAGCAAATTTGGAGAAATGCCCTTAAGCTCTTAATCATTTGGTTTCTTAGCTATCACCTAAAGATGGGATGAAAAAGGGGGTGATAGCATGTGAGTAACAAGTTTATAACAAAGAATAAGCAAAAATCATTGAAATGTTCATTTGTCTTATAAAAGTCATAGTGAATTTGCAAAACGTTTTGTTCTCAAATTTTTAGTCAAATTCACAATTCTTATTTAAAACTCATAGTTAAAGTATCATCACATCAACATAGCAAAACACTCAAATTATGCAACAAACTTGACAACTTAATGATGGAATGAACAAACAAATGGTTCGAGAGTTCTGTGGAACTAAACAGAGAAATCAAAGTTTACACTGTGAACAAAACGAGTCCGATTTCTCAGGATCTCGTGGCCTCAAGTGGGTAATCAGGAGAAGGCTATGGTTCAACATGCATGTGACTAACTAAACGGGTTCCTCTCTTTCCCAAACAAAAACATATATTCATGCTTAAATCATTTGCTTATGTATTCATACTTTCATGTTTTCACATCTTTTCATTCATACAGAATGCCACGACATATTTCAAGGCATAACATAAATATTTCAAAACCATTTTCTATTTTATAATCAAAATTCATACACCAACATGTGGCAATTTCTCAAATCACTCAAAAGCATTAAAAGCAACATTTATGAAGTAATTGAAATCATTTTATTTTCTTGATTTGGAACAACATTAATGGCTCATTACTCAATTATAAACATGTAACCCACCTTGATTTCTTTGCTTAAAGACTTGCTCAAAATGCCTCTCTTCTTGCTTCTCTTTCCTTTCTTAATTTCTTTCATCGATGACAAAATCCCATTCAATAGGAATCCAATTGAAAATCTCATAATGCAAAATCACTAAAATTGATTCTAGAATACTTAAACTCGTGTATTTTCTAAGCACCGTGAACTAAAACCCTTTCAAAAATCTAAAAGATTCAAAATGATCTTACCTTGATTCTTCACTAAATGAAGAGATCTTTGGTTCAAATGGAAACTCTTCTCTTCCCTTACCTTTTTTTCTTCTTGAACAACCTCAAAATCTCTCTTAAAAAACTAAGAAATGATGAAACCATAACTATCTTTCCTTCTTTTCTCTCCTCTCCACCCAAACTCTCTTCTTTCTCTCTTCTATTTTTGTTCTTCTCTCTTAATTCATGTTTCCCTTCTTAAAAGAACAAGACAACATTTCTTCTTCCATTTCTACCCTTAATGAGTCCAAAAGTCCATTTTACCTTTCCGTATAGGCTTATGTTCTTTTAACCTTAAGTGTCTTGCCAAAAATATTCTTGAACATTCTTATAACCTTAACACTTTAATTTCATTAACCCACGTAATAAAATCTTACTAACCTTGACATAATAATTAACTTCAAAAATAATTAATCCAATAAACCTCATAATTTATTTAATCATGCTTAACTTCAATGAAAAAATTTTGTGGGCCAACAATTAGTAAGATTACCTACTCCAAAATAAGGTGATAGCTAAAAGAATCTACTTTATAGTGTCTACCATTCAATTATAAGCATTATATAGTATTTTTTTGGTCAATATGATACAATAAAAGTTAATCATATTATTATATTTCGAGCTTATTTTGTATTTAGATTTATAAATTTTAATATAATCACAAGTTTGGTTCAATACTTCTATGGTAAAACATTCATTAAGAAATAAAATTGTTAAGGGTTTTAAGCATAATGCAATATATACTAGGTTCAACAATCTTTATATAGTAACCTTCTAAAATAAACTTACACCTAACTTCTAAGTGAGCTTATATGTTCCATAAATTTAAACTCATAAAATGATATGTACTCAAGTTAAGGAAAGCTTTTATTTTCTACCACCATATACGTTAGACAAACACATTAAGATTGCAATAAGAATGTAAATAATCTCAATATTGTCAAGCTATTGATACTCTTATCAATAATTAATAAAATATGAATGGTTCCTAATTGAACAATTATCCTTTAATTAATTAATAGGTGCATACTTATTTATAAAAGCATCCATTTATAACTTACAATTAACTCTTACAAATATTCAGTTATTTAAAATTATTTAATGAATATGAGTTTCTTAGGTATAAAAGTTATATAAATAAAATAAATATGATGTTACATAAAAAGAAAAATTAAAAACATAAAATAGGATAACAAGTATCTTTACACAAGGAAGGATTATTATAAAAATAAAAATTATTTAATTAATATATAATTTTAAATATACTTCAAATATATTGAAACTAAAATAACAATAATATTAATGGTCATTTAATTAAACATAATTTGGGAAAATATATTTTAAAATTAGAAACAAAATAGAGAACAAATTCAAGATTTAAAATTAAAATTGACTTATTTTCTAAAATTTTAAGTAACATTATATGATTAATTTCATATAGATTCTTTATATGATTAAGCATTAATTATTATAAGTAAAATATAACTAAAATCATATATAATAAAATGTTATACAGCTAAGATTGGTATAAATAATAATTATGATAGAAGACATCAACTTCTCATGAAGTTTCATTAATTGAAAAAATAAATTAAAATAATAAATATATTATTAATATTTAATAAACATAACAAAAATTTTTAATAACTTGATATTACACATTTTAAAGTATATAATAATATATAAATATGATAAATTAATAAATTATATATCAATATATTCTTACACATAGCATTTTGATAATTCTCCTTGAAGGCTTATGGTGTGGTTGTTTACATGAAAATGTTAGCTAGCTTAGGTTCAACAAGTGGGACATAATTGCAGTGATGTAGCGTATGCAGGCTGGCACCGACCTTGAGAAGGCTCTTGTGCGAGAATAAGCCCAATTAATGTCTTTCTCCCTTCCTCCTCTCTATCTTTCTGTCTGTTTCTTTTGTTGCGCCGATAGGACGCTGCGTGTTTCATGTCTGTCCTCGTCCTTCTTCTTTAGGTCTTCACTCACTGATCTAAAGCAACGATCAACTTCTCCCTTATTACAACGGAAGATAATTCTTGAACACGCGCGCCTGAATCCATGAGAAAATGCTTGGAGCTACACCAACTGTTTCTCTTATTATTGATATTGTTCACCACCTGCGGTCGTTAGTCTCTTCCTCCTCTTTCTCTCAGATTCTCTCCTTTAGCCATGTCGAGGTTCGTTACTCCATCACCGGGTTTCTTTTCTTTTTCTTATTCTAGCAATGTTTTGGGTCGTCGGGTTTCTACGGAACGTGATTGTTCTGCAAGGACCTCAATTTGGTGCTTGGCTTATGAATTTGTAGCTTTATTAATTAGAAAGGCTTATTTGAAGCAATTACATGATAGATTATACATATTACCTGGTGAGAATGGCGGCTGGTTTAAGGAGCTACTGAGCGAATTTTGAGAAACTTTGATCCCATTTTCTTTTTTTTTTTTAGTTCTAGGCGAAGTTAAAATTTGGTGTTGGAATCTTGAGGAATGGAGATCTAATATATAATTGTTGGGATGCAGATTTTTGGCATTTGGAAATATTAGAAGAGCTGTTAGATGTACCCCCAGAAGTAGGCAGTCAGAATTAAGGCATCATGGGACAGTAGTAACATTTGGCTTACGTTTGCCTCAATACAGATTTCATCGACATGCATCTTCCCAACTTGTCAATTTAACGAACTACACTTTGAGAAATTTCTCCACGATTTCAACTGGTACTGTTGCATACCATGCACAAGTCAAATGGAAGAAGCTTTTTGGAAAGGGCTCTGCCCGAAGCCGGGCATTTTCTCACATAAGCAGGATTGCTCAAGCAGTCAGCCTGGCATTGACACGCTCTCATTTGGTAATTCCCAGTGCTCTTGCATTCACATGTGGGCAGGTAGCATGGGCAGAAAGGACATTGGTAGATACAGATTACTTTTCATCACCGACTTCCTTGTATATGCGCGCACAAGATGGCCATGCCTATATGACATCTGTGTTTTCATCAGTTGTGGAAGATTTCGTCTTGCTAGTAAGAGCTATCTATTTAGCAGTTCTGTTTACCCCCAGCTTAGTGATGGCACCATTTGTCGAGCTTTTTGGGCCAGAATTCAGGAAATTTTGGCTTCAGATTGTTCATCGGACACTGGAATGGGCAGGCCCTGCATTCATAAAATGGGGTCAATGGGCTGCTACAAGACCAGATCTTTTCCCTACAGATTTGTGCACAAAACTGTCAGAGCTTCACAGTAAAGCTCCTGAACACAGCTTTCCATACACAAGAAAGACTGTTGAAAAAGCTTTTGGTCGAAAACTTAGTGATATTTTTGAGGATTTTGAAGAGATTCCTGTAGCTTCTGGAAGTATTGCTCAGGTGCATCGGGCCTCACTGAAATTTCGATATCCTGGTCAAAAGCAGGCGAAGCCTATGGTAGTTGCTGTGAAGGTTAGACATCCTGGTGTTGGTGAATCAATTAGGAGAGATTTTATGATAATCAACTGGATAGCAAAGACGTCAAAGTTCATTCCAACCTTGAATTGGTTGAGACTAGATGAAAGTGTGCAACAGTTTGCAGTTTTCATGATGTCTCAGGTTGACCTTGCAAGGGAAGCTGCACATTTGAGTAGGTTTATATATAACTTCCGAAGATGGAAGGATGTTTCTTTTCCTAAGCCTGTGTATCCACTAGTGCATCCTGCTGTTTTGGTGGAAACCTATGAGCAAGGGGAAAGTGTGTCGCACTTTGTGGAGGAACTTGATGGACACAATCAGTTTAAAACTGCACTTGCTCACATTGGGACCCATGCTCTCCTGAAAATGCTTCTGGTAACATAATTTTATCCTTTCTGCATGCTCAATTGTTTACAAGCATTTGCTCGTGTTATATTTAGTTATCAGCTAGAATTTGTGTATATTGTGTGGATATTTCTATTTGAAAATGGTTATTCTTTTCTTTAGGTGGACAATTTTATCCATGCAGACATGCATCCTGGAAATATCCTTGTTAGGATGGCCCAAAACAAGTCCTCTAGGAAAAACCCTTTTAAATCAAAGCCTCATGTCATTTTCCTCGATGTGGGTATGACTGCTGAACTTTCACAACGTGATAGAGTGAACCTTCTTGAATTTTTCAAGGCTGTTGCTCGTCGAGATGGCCGGACTGCAGCAGAGTGCACACTGAGATTATCAAAGCAACAAAATTGTCCAAATCCAAAAGCTTTTGTTGAGGTAAATAGGTGCATATTTTGACGTTTCTGTCTCAATGTAGTTGAATATCAATTTAGTTGCAGTTAGATGTAAGAAACTGGAATCTTAATCAAGCTCCGTTGCTTGTAAGATATGCTTTCCTCTTTACCTTTAGCAGTTTTGGCAGGCTTGTTTGGAATCGTAGTTTGAATTTGCATAGGTGGAGATTATGGTTAAATGAAGAGAGTATGCTCTGCTAAATTTTGTTTGAATTAAATACAATTTTGATATGCATGCATTTAATCCCTCAACTGAATTGGGCTTATGAAAAAGCTAAGCTACTCCACTGGTTATAAGAATTCTTTCCCTCAAAACTTTTTCTGTACCTAGAAATTTCAGTTTCTTTGGTTTGACAGGAGGTGGAGGTGGCATTTGATTTTTGGGCCACTCCTGAAGGTGATCTAGTGCATCCTGCTGAGTGCATACAGCAATTACTTGAGAAAGTCAGGCGTCATAAGGTCAATATTGACGGCAATGTGTGCACTGTAATGGTCACAACTTTGGTTCTTGAGGTACATTAATTCTGCCTCTTCCCCATGAGGCATGTTGCCATACTTAGCTCAAATACCTGATTTCTTTGACATTTCATCACGCTAGGTTGATAAACTGGTGAGCAAACTGTGGCCGAGTTATTATGAGAATAAGCACTGTACGGTTCATATGCATCATAGTATTTGAGAGGGAAATTATTTTAGGATAGGAACAGACCAAGTTCATGACATTTATAATTACTCCAAAGTCTGAACTATAAACTGATGTCTGGTAAAAGGGACAGAATGTTTCCCATTTATGAATCCATAATGATTTTATCAACTTCTGCTTTATTTCTATATAAGAATGTCACTGAAGTGACCTGTATTCAGAAGCTAAAAGAATATTTGGCTAAGTGGCTGTTGTAGTTGCTCGCAAATGCAGGCCATGTCATATGAAAAGTATCCATTTCTTTGTTTTGTGGCCTTTTTTTTTTTTTAAATGTATTAATGTTGTTTTCACCATTCTTGTCATGCTGTCTCCTGTGATTCACTAGAATCTGTTCTTGTTAACGCTCTAATACTTCAGGGTTGGCAGCGGAAGCTAGATCCGACATACAATGTCATGCATACATTACAAACGTTACTTCTCAAGGCTGACTGGGCAAAGTCACTTTCCTACACCATCGATGGGCTTATGGCCCCTTAAGAAGGTTCTCGCTTCTTGCTGTTCGTTCCTTTGAGGCGATGCTAGGACTCAAAATTATAGCAGTTCTAAAGAAATAATAGGAGACTCAATTCTTGTACCGCCTCTTTAAATTTTGAGATTTTTTTTAATTCTTTTCCTCTTTTTTTTTTTATATATAAAATTTTGCTCCTGTAATTTTGTTTTTTAATCATCTTCAGAACATAATTTCTCTTGCATACAGTTTGTCAAGGGGAAAAGAATCTTCAAATTAAGCAATTGGATGCGGCTGCAAGAGTTGAATTCTTTGATTGTGTTGTGACCTTTAAATCTGCATACAGTAGTAGACTTCCAACATATTTAGTTTATTGGGATGGATATCCACATGGCCAAGCTTTCGGTTTGATCAATGTTCAGATTGAAGTCAAATTTGTTAGGCATAACTAAGCTGGCTGGTTTTCTAATTCTAATATAACTAACAATTGGGTGGAAGTTGGAGTTCCAAATATGTAATCTGAATTAACTTCATCATGAAACATGCGATTTAGTTCTGACATCCAATTGGCTATTGGGCTCCCAGAAGTCATGACATGGAGCGTGTTCAAGTCAATTACAGTCAGCAACGGCGGGCGGGCTCTCCAGCAAATTGGGCAACTTACATGGATTTGAGCAAATTATCATATATAAATTTTAACGCCGGGTCATCTACAAATGTATATTCTTTAAGAATTCAAAAATGTTCATTTTTTTTGTAAATTTTAAGCATTATGTTGTATTTTTAAGGGTGGCTTTAACATCCGACTGAGAATAACAATTAAACAAAATTTATACATGTAAATAGACTATAATAAGATGTTTGGATCCTTTAAATGAACATGTAATGAAGAGTCGATTTACATAAAATCTACTCTTTTTTCCATAGGTGGAATCGTGCTGAATTTTGAAGACTAGCAATAATCAAGGGCGGGAATAACCAAGGTCCTGACCTTCTCATCAACTGCAAAAATTGATAATGGTGGCTACTTCATGCCTTGCACTTACAGAGGCTGAGCCAGAGCCGGAGCCTGAGCCTAAGCCTGAGCCTCTCTACCGAGTGATACAATACAACGAAGCAGCAATGATACACCAGACTTTTTCAGCATATAATTGATTAATCACTATAGACAAAATTTACATACAGAAGAGCCCAAAAAAAAAAAAAGGGTAACTTTCCATTTGCAAATGGGAGCTATCCTTCCAAGATTCTGCATAAAATACAAGCAATTATAGGGGCTTGGATCATAAAATGACAGAAGTTGATGATGGATGAACGATCCATTTCATGTACCCATTTCTTTTCTGCTCCAAGTCCACTTCTTGCACTTGGTCACTGGTCCTGGGTTATGTGGGTTTCTAATTGCTTAGAAAAATGAATGGTAAAACAACAGTTAGATCATTTCAAAATGCTTAAAATAATGCATCAAATTATCTGATAATTCAGGCCCGACCGATGCATAATACTCCCACCACTTTCTCAATCATTTTCTCATTATTATAGAGATTATTAGGGTGTGATAGAGAGTGTGTGGCACCTTCCATAAAACCTCAACTAAAAGCAATATGGCAATCTTGAACTCGAAATGGATATTTTGATATATTGGAAACTAATGACATACTGGAGCTACAGACAGAAGCAAGTAGCAGGAGTTGCGTGCATCAATGTGAACACTTACTCGGCATGTGTAAGTTCACGAATTTCCTTGGTTGCTCTACTAATACTGTAGAGGGTCATTTTCTTCACCTGATTTGTTAAACAAAAGTAAAACTCTGTAAGTGTTAGATATTAAATAGAATAAGCATGTAGTATTCTTCTTTAAGCTTTACCTCCAGAGTGTCAACTTTTGCCTTATGATTCTTTGGAAATAGACGCAGTTCTTCACTCAAACTAATGCATTCGGTAACATTTTCCGGTGAGACAAAGTCCAAAACCACATTGACACATGACTGCAGTTTCCAAAAACAGAATAACATTGGAAGTAAATGCAAATCAGTATAGAATAAAATAGATTAGGCTGGAAAAGTTCAATTTTAACTATAGTTAAAAATGATATTATTTCAGTACATCCATTTCTGTACTTGGGATTTCACAATGGCATAAAGGCAAAGGTGCAACATGATTGAATGACTAAAAGAAATCTACATAGTAGATACTGAAGTTGAGGAATGGAATTTCATCTATACTTAGTATTCATTGCTACGTAGTGCTCTGATAAGGAGTTTCTGAAAACTTAAAGGAAAGGACCATTAATTGAGCTATTTAAGTGTCCGAAGCGCTTTCTACCAGTTAGGTCTCTTATCAACTAAAGACTAAATTTCTACAGGTGTTAAACAGTGATTACCTTAAGATTCGTAATCTGATATGGGCATCCAGCAGGTATAACGACAGCCTCTCCAACATGTTGTTCAAAAGTCCATGGTTCAATTTCTAGAGACAGGTGTGGAGAGAGGGGGTTGGATGATTAGAAAAACGTCGTGTTTTAATTTTAAGAAGTGAATGGTTGAAGTAATACTCACTGAATTCCTCCTTAAGCCTCATTTTATGAGCTGTGTCAAGAAAGGAAATCTGGTCAAGAATCGGATGCGCAATCTGCAAAAGGGCGACAGTATATTATTATTTAGTCTGACCTGCTAATAGAGTAAAACAAAGGCCACGACTTACATGCTTTCTGAAGCCATTTGTAGGTGTCAACTCTTTAGCATGCCTCTTTAGGTATTCTAAAAGTTTTGGCACATCCTGGCGTCGGAAGACATCCCACTGAGCACCACAAGTCTCAGCAGGGTTTTTCTCTTGAAAACTATTTGCAGTATCTGCAAGCTTCGTACAAGACTTCGATTTTTCTGATGTCCTTGAGGTTTTGAGAGGTCTAAAGAAGAATTTTGAGACTTCAGTGTCTGTATCAGTATCAGAATCACTCTCAGAATTATATTCTCCCTCATAGAGCATGTCCCTATCCTCTGGGCTTAAAGTATGCGCCTCTTGCGAAGCAGCAGAGAACCAAGATGCTCTAGTAATTTTTTTGTGCAATTGCATTTCTTCTCCAACCAAATCATGCAATTTAACATCTTCCATATTTTGGCAATCCAAAGGTTCCTCCCCATTCACCTTGTTCTGTTCCTTGTGTTTCTTCATTAATTTTCTAATGTAATTAAGCTGTTCTGTTGATACAGGAACATCACTAGTATGCACCAATATATTAACCTGAGATCAGAAACAAATAAGTTATCAGCAAATCTCTCATCCCTACACTTACAACCATATATATTGGAAGTAGAATAAACGTAGAAGGTGCTACATGGGTGGGGTAAAAAGATAAAGCTGTGAGCATAGAAATTGGGGGTGTCCTAATGTATGGAAGTCATCAGGATACACATACGGCTTTGGTTGACTAAACTAGATGCAGCCACAGTTCTGGAGGTCAAATTACTCTAGACTAAGTATTAACAAAAATATAGAATACTCAAATACAATTGACTGATAAAATTAGTGCAAGCAAGAATGCCATGAACGAGAAATGCATGGCATACTATCTTTTGATGTCACATGTAATCATAGCAAGGCCAGCCACCAAATAAAAGGTTCATTATTGATAATGTCTCTTCAAAAAGTTGCTTGCCCTCACTTTAATGCAGTTTTGGCGGATGCAAATTGGTATGAAGAGATTATCTTCATTTGATGGAAAATTAACGTTGAAAACATTGAATGTCAAATTATAAGAAAATTTCAGTAAAATGATTGAACGTGACAGATGGGAACCAGAACTACGTACCACATCATATGAATTGTAACGTAATTTTGTGACAGAATCAGCCTGAACAATATTCTCACCACTTCCATATGAGATATAAACACATGGGCCAAGATCTGGCTTCAAAGTTTCCTGTGGTAACTCTGCAGCAACGTTTAAAACACCAGAAATAGGATCCATATACTCTGGAAGAGGCAGAGCACGAAGAATTTCACTGTAATGAGCTGGAAAATGTTCTTGGAATAATTGTGAAGAAAGCCAACCCTTCAACTTTAGCTTCTCATGCCACATGTTGGCATGGGTCAGACCCTTAAAGGAGCCCATGACCAATTGTCTTATGCCAATTTCTACCTACAGCATGGCATTAAAGTATTGTAGTTAAGAACTAGATTAGTATTCATATTGTCCATTTAACTAAATAACCAATAAGCTGTAATTCCCTAAAGAAAACATAAAAGAACATTTATGATTCACTATTTGAGTAGGGACATGACAACTGCTGCAAAGTTACTTTATATTGGTACGCACAATTCGGAACTCATCAACAGCAGAATCTGCAGAGTTCCAGGACCAATTACAAAAGCGTAGAATGGACCTTGGAAAGCAACCGCAAGTGTGCGTGGATTGTCGAATTAGAATTAACACAGAAGTTGAAATTGAATTGCAATGTGATTAAATTCAACAGGAATGAACTTACATTCTTCTCTCTATTGTAAGAACTGAAATTCAAGTATCACACCTAGATTTTATCTAGAATAACAATCAGAATTGTAGTTCTGCAAATAAAACTATAAACTAGTATCAGAAGGGTCCAATTCCCAACTATGAATTCCTGTTTCATTGTTGCAAATGCATCATTGAAGCAATTTGATATCCTAAATTCTGCAAACATCGTTTGAGATTTATCTAAGGTCACAGTATGTATTCAAGACACTCTTGTAATCAGATTACCATCTTTACCAAGAGACTGTCCCTCAATGCCAACCATCAAGCCCCTTTAGGCCCACCATCTCCATTTCTCCCTCATTCGTGATGCAAATATAGGCACCGAAGGCATTTTGCAAGAAGTTTAGGAAATACTAACCTCAAACCAGTCCAAGCAAGTGGCAGGTTGCTCATTCTCAGATTTGGAAGCAATGTTCTTTAAATAAGTACAAAACATGACTATCGGGTCCCAGCTCAGATCAGAAGTACCATGAAGCACATTACGGATGATTACAGGTTGACCTATGCTCCAATGCTTCTGAAAGTGCTCAAGGCTGTTACCTTTAGTATCTGTGGTAGTAGGATAATATAAAAGATTGTCATCAGAATCTTCACGTCTAGCTGCTTCTTGGAACTGCTTCTTTCCATTGGCATCATGATCCAGACCGTGACATATTGAACAACATGATGAATTATCCAACATTTCTGGCAACTCATAACAGCCAATTATTTCTTCTGCACTGATTTCCAGTTCGTTGGTCCAATTCAACGGGAAAATGCAACTCAAATCAAGAAGGCTATCAGCACAACCACCAAATTCGGTTGGGGGACAAGGAATACTACCATTACTATGGAAAGCTTTCCCATTGAGCAGAAATGATGAACCAGAATATCTTTTACTGCCATATCTCATTTTACAGTAGCATTCTGTTTTTGTTTCTGAAAGTTGCCTTCCAGATACAAAGGCTTTCCTTTTATTGAAGCATTTACATAAAAGAGCTCTAGAGCTTCTGGATAAAGCACCTTGAAAGAGATCCCGGCAACAGCTTAAGCAAAGGTTATAGGAACATTTAGGGCAACTTCTATGTAAATCCACTATGGAACTCTTGCAATTATTGCTGATCCAGAAGTTAAAAGATGGATTAAAAGCACAAAAAAGGAAATTAAATAATTCAAATAAGTAGATTTAGCTTTTCTTTGCCAGAAGAAAGTTTACCAGTAACATTGCTTATTGTATCTGACTTCAGCCTGCTGGATTTGTATTTCAGATGGTTTTTGGCCTGTCACACGCATAATACAGCTCAAAAGGATCTTCAATTGATAATTCTATAATTAAGCCAACTTATAAGTAAGTATATTGCAGAAGTTCAATACACAGAACATCACAGTAACCTTTCATTTTAGCCTCTATTTCCAGCTCGACACTTTGATCTTGATTTATTTGTTTCAGCACAGGTAGAAGAATACATATCAAATAATGAAAATGTAAGACCTTGTCAACTTTACTTGTATCCTTGGAGAAACCCTGGAAGGTGGTTTTCACGTAAGTATAGTTCTCAAATTTCAGAACTGAGATTTGAATGCATCAGGCAATAGTTATAAAACAGACCTCACATTCAATGTCCCCATGTTTAGATGTAAAGCAGGCCTTACAGCGGCAAGTTCCACGACAAACTGGGCACACCTTTTTAACTTCTTCTTCTGTATCAAAGTACCTGAATTCATTTGAGTATGAAGAGTAACATGCCATGTTTCAATTCCATCAAAGTGATTCAAACACCATGAAACAAATGAGAAAAATAGAAACTAATGACACGGGCATATTCTAGAAGCAAATGTCTCGACCAAAAGTTTATATCATAGTTAGAGCAGTCATATTACTCTTGAAACCATAAATGAAAATGAAATGGGCTTAGTACCACACCATGTGCAGGATTCAATCTTCACGTATTTTAATCAGTCACATTCCTCATCAACCATTCCAAGTACACACGACTCAAATACTAGAATTCTTAGGACAAGCTTTGAAAAAGGCAAGTATCTTTTCACTCATCACTGTTCTCATAGACTAAAACAAGAGATATAAAGAAACTCATTACTTATCATTCCAAACAGAAAACAAAGAGCTTAAGTGAAATCAACAAACTTTCACTGGAGCAGAAGCATACTGGTCTTTGATGCAGTCCATGCAAAAGAACTCTTTCTGACAGCTTGAACACCTTATTAAAGTCTGCATTCCGGACCTCTTACACCAGTGGCACCTCTTCCTCTTGCCCTTCCTCAGTCTCTCCAATTCCCTCTTATATGGCACCACCTATAGATCGTTTTACACCAAAAACGAAGCAACTAACCAACAATGTACATTATAGCAACCATAAAACACTAAACAAGAACAGAATTCAAGCAACCTGCATTTTCCCAATAGGCAAAGGCTCAATGTTCTTAGATCGAAAGCACCTTCTAGCTAAGGTACTAGTGTCAGCCCCAATTTTGATATCACAATGTGAAGAAGAAGCGGTGGTTGTGACAGTGGCAGCACCTCCATTACCTCCAAAATGCCTTGCTGGAGAAATCGCCATAAGCCCATTGGGCAAATCCCTCATCAACTCTCCTTCACTATTACTACCACTCTCATTATCATTATCACTTTTATTCTCTTCTACGTCTATCTCCTGTTTTTTCTTCTTCTTTTTCTTCTTTCTCTTGTCCACTTCTCTATTCAACACCATTCTTATTAGCTCCAACTGCAAATCCCCTCTTTTGATCTTTCTCTTCTTCGTCACGTCCTCCACAGACTCCGATTCCCCGATCGCTCTCTTTCTCTTCCCGGACTTCACCAATTTAACCAATTTCACCAATTTGGCATCTTTTTGTGCCCTAATTTCAACGCCTCGAATCGAAGAACCTGCAATGTCTGTCGGTTTCCGATTCTTCCTCTGCAATTTAAGCGATTCGGGCACTTTCTTCTTGTACTGTCGGTGACGGCCTTGAAGATGGTGGATTTCGCAGAGCTTCTTGTCCTCCATCACTCTTCTGTTGCACCGCCAATGTCGACCGTCTGTTCTCTTGCAACGTAGATGGTCGGGCAGGGGTTCATCGCCCTCCATTGTTGCAAAGGTACCTGCTTTCCCCGAACTTTCCGGGCAAGTCACAAGCTTTATCGGGAACGTGACTGAAAAAGGAAACAGTTTAGCTGCTGTTATTGTGAACAGAGAGAGAGAGAGAGAGCGAAGTGAATTGAGTGAAGGGTTTTAGAGCATTTATTGTATGAAGTGAAGGAATGGTTTGGAGCGTAATTAAAGGGGAAAGGAGGAGTCGAATTTGGGTCTCGAAATCTTCAATAGGAAGGGTTCAGATTACCCAATGGAATGGAAGCCATTGATTAGTATCAAGAGACAGAGAGGCTGATAAGATCATGACCTCTCTCAGAACCCATTGGCTTTTCTATTTTGCTACTAAGCATTGTGAAGGAATCTTTCATCAAATACAAATTTTTCCCTATTTTTTTTATTTTTAAGAATTCTAGAGGTTGTTAATGTGCACAAATTTCCGCAGATTGGCTCGTACCAAATGGCAGCTTTTTGGTATTATCTGCAATTTTACTTTTATATCCGGCATATCAATGTCATTGATAAGAAGATTTCTTTTCAGGCACGAAGCATCTTGTATGGAACCAGGAATAAGGCTTAAGAGTCTGCAACTTTCAATTCGTTCCTGCAAATTATATGTTTCGACTCAAGAGTCTGCTGCTTGTAAGTTCGATTAGGAAACAAGGCTCTGTTTAACTGAAAAGAAACCTAATAAATTCAGTAAGGTATTGCATGTCAACTGATGGCAGAGCACTAGAGGTTTTAGAGATTAGATGTCTGTGAGAATTCCTCTATTTCTTTTTTTATTTTTCAGAATGCTAATCCTAAAGTAATGTCATGATTAGTAGACGCATATGTTTTGGGGTGTTAGTAATGAGAAAGAACTGAAATGATTGATCCCAAAATGGCAATGCTATATTGCCAGTCTGCCTACGTTAGGATGATCCTAGGAACCGTTCAGTAATCATTTCAGGAGTTTTTCTATGCTAATGTGCTGGACTGACTGATATTTCTCCCCAAAGTTTCAGGTTTATAGTAAGATAAAACTTTAATCAAGATCAATAAAATGGGCCTTGACAAGGTCTAATCAACAACTGCCGACCACAATTGTTAGATCAAGCAAGGTATGCGAGACTACTCAATAAATTGGTATTCAGTATCCTACTAACTGCTGTTACGTTTCTGTCTGCCAATAACAACGATGCCAAAAACGGGCCGAAAGGACTCAACAGACGTGGTGACACAAAATGCGTGCAATGTTACACCTGAGA
This sequence comes from Erythroxylum cataractarum, assembly GCA_024703695.1. Taxonomy (NCBI): domain Eukaryota; kingdom Viridiplantae; phylum Streptophyta; class Magnoliopsida; order Malpighiales; family Erythroxylaceae; genus Erythroxylum; species Erythroxylum cataractarum. Next base: position 37,758,056 of record JANJEY010000001.1, on the reverse strand, counting down.
CAGGCTTTTCAATGCTTACCTATTCTCGAGATTCTAAAGGAAAACTCTACAGATACAGACTTGTCTAGCAGTATTGAGAGTCCAGGCCCCTTTCTAGTGTTCATTTCCAATTTCTGGGAGTAACATTAGACATCTGATACTTGCACTGCTTGTGTTGTGTGGTCATCTAATTAGTAAAAATTGCAGCTTTTGATCGACTGATTTTAGTGTACAGAAATTAAAGGTGTGTCTTTCTATTTTTAACTCGGTAGAAGAGCTTGCCAGGCTTGGAACATTACGCAGTTGCGATGACCCTCTATTGATACAATCTCCTCTCTCCAGTGCCTCTAATTTCCAATAAGGAATTTCTGCTCGAGTACTTACAGATGTTGGGGAGTACGTCAATTCAAGACCTGATACAGCCTAAATCAATAGCAGACAAAGAAAAGTCATTTGCCTTGATTTTGAAGATGTGATTACAAAAATAAAATAAATTAATATAAGGGACTACTGGGAAGCAAAGAAAGTTGGTATTATCAACAGGCTGCAATCAGCAAAAAGGTTAGAGAATTCGGTTTGTCGTACCATTTCCAGGGTGATTTGCCTTAATTTCCACGATAAGATTGATTGGCAGCCTCTTGATATATAACCATGTCCCAAAACGGTGAAAAGCATGATTGAGTGCAGCGCTGGTGAAATTTAGAACAAGAATTGGAGGAGCTCATCAACGCTGCACTCAATGATGATTTTCCCATCTGGAAAGGATCCGTTTAATTTTATGCTTCCTCAGATCCACAAATGTTGATGTATTTTGCTTATATAGATAGATAATTAGCACTCTATTTCATATGTAGTACAGACAACCATTTTCATCTGTACTATCATTTTTGCAAATTTTATTTTTGTTGGTAGGAAGGATATTGCGTTAGTCTTACATGAAAGCTTGGCAAATTGTGTAAACATTAGAAAATTGCCTGGAGAATCGGGAGAATCTGTACTGCTTCATCTAGTTAATTTGTACTGCAGTAGCTTGTACTACATTTGCCCTAATGCAATGAAACCTTCACGTCTTATGCATTTTGGGTCTATCAAGATTTGTTCATAAGTTATGTTTGACCTGAGAACGGTATTCACAATTCATGGCCGTTAGTCCAGGTTTCTGACTGCTTGAATGGTAGGTCCAATTTTAACAATTTGACGTACAATTATACAATATTCATAGGATTATGTATATAGTCCTTTTCTAATTATATTGTTGAAAAACAGATGAACGCAGGGCTTTTAAAATTTGAAGTAGACATTAAATGGGAATATCTGGAGAGATACATAAGGTATATTAGAAAGAGCCTGCTACTGTTGTATTGGCGTACACGTAGGAAAGAAAGCTTGGAATTTTGTGCAGGACACGCTAAACTCCTGCTGCAAGCAAACTATGTTATCATGCTTTGGATTAATTGGAGTCGCATAGCAATGGAATATGAAATTATTCCCAATAGCTTGCTTATCAGACAATGGCATTTCCTAGTGTAAGTTTAATAACTATATTCTGTAGTCGTCAAGCTAAGTTAATTAGCTCATTTCCGCATAAATTGGCTTAATTCAAAATTTACCTTGGAATCATTCATATTGTTAAAAAGATTAAGATTTGTCAAAGCATCCTTATAAACACTACAATTTCGTCGCTAAAAATAATAAAATCATCTCGACTTACATTCGTTATAAATATATTACGAGTATTAATATATTACGAGTATTAATATGCAGATAGTAAGAAATTGGTACTTGTATCCTTAAATAAAGTTTATTTCAACCAGGTAGCAATGTATTTGAAGTCAAGAATCCTTAACACTTGAGCTCATCCTATATGCTTGCCCTAAATCTAGGGTTAAAAAACGAATTTCTGGTTGCAGATTGTTGAAGCAACTACAACTTGCATGGTTCGTACATATGTATAACATTACATAAATAAAGAAATTTATCTGATTATTATCGGTTTCGAAAAATGATCTTGCCCTCAGCATCTTCGTGCATAATCTGCAAGACACCATCAGGAGGTCTGTGCCACCAAACCTGAGGCTTCTTTAATCCATGCCCTATCGCAGCCAACTTGTCAGCAGCTCTATTGCCTTCTCTATAAACGTGAGTGACAACGCAATTATTGAGTTCTGGCAAAATCAAGTTTATGTCATCAATATGCCTTTGCATTTCTGCGCATTTAACTTGCCTCCTTTGCACGATTATTTCCACTAATGTTTTGGCATCTCCTTCAAGCCACACATTGCTCCAACCATTTTCTAACACTAACTCAATGCCTCTTCTTAGGGCAACCAATTCAGCCACCGTGCTAGTGGCTTTTCCAATGGATTCAGCGTAGCCAAGCAAAAACTCGGCCTTGTGATCCCTGAAGACACCTCCAATGCTTGCATGGCCAGCTCTGCCTTTGCGAGAACCATCAAAGTTCAATTTGGTCCACCCTACTTTAGGCTTCTTCCATGCTACAGGAATAGGGTCTCTGTGCCAGCTTCTTATTGATATGCGGACTGGTTCTCGTAAGAAACTTCGGTGCCACAAAATGTTGGCAAATGATAACATTTTTGTTGAATATATTGTAGAAAAACTACTCACAACCAACCAGTAATCGCTAACAATTACCAAGGAATTGAAATGATGACTGAGAGCATTCACCAGGTAACACGAGAGAGAATAAATCTATGAGAAGCAAGAATATACACAATCTTAAAAGGGTTGAGTGTAAAGACATATATAAATTGGCTTCCATCACAAACAAGCCAACTCTGTCGCTGCAAGACATGTGATAGTAATTTGCTTCACGTAAATTATGGAGTAGAGAGAAAATGGACGCAGGAAGAGTAGATACTCATCAGAATTTTATGGCCTCAAGGCAAACATGTTCAATGTAGTGTATTACGGTCTAAATAACTCAAATGGTCAGAAAGATTTCTTCAACTTCCAGATATCGTCTGTAAATGGAGTTCTTAAGAAAGGGTTAAGTGTAGGATACTATAAACGCTACAAAAAATGGCTGCAAAGGAAGGACTAGAAACGAATGTCCCTTGTTGACCATAAAACTGTAACTGCAATTAAGCAGTGGCTTTTATCCGTAGATAAAACCAAAACATTTCTTCTTTTAGTTACTCCGCATGTTTTGGTAATTTGAGGTTCACCTTTGTCTTTGTTTCATGTTTAAGGAGAAAGAGTGATGAAAAGAGGAATAATGCAGGTACGTTATATAGCGGACAGACACATAAAACATGTTCAGATGCGTGGATAAAAGAAAATGTTTTCAACTATTATTAATGTTTAATCAAATAATAGTAAATCTAATAATTCTAATTAAAATTAATATTTAAAGTAATGGTAACAATTAATATTGTATTTTTTGGCAATTGACCATCAACAAATATTCTAAATTTATTTGTCACAAAAATTAATTTTTTGCAAATCATTTTTTTAATTTACGATAATCAAAATCAAGTGATAGTTTTTCTTTTCAATCCAAAAATTAATATGCTTTTTCTTATTAATCGCTTTGAATATAAATAAAAATTATAATACTAATAATAAACGTATAATCACTTAAAAAATACAATCCAACTCTTAATCTTCAAATTATAAATAATGTAAACACTGTCATTAAATTTTTATTGTTTCAAATGATTTTATTTCTTCTCGTAATTAATTATTAAAAAACAATACGAATACTTTCACCACTTGATGCATAAGTAGTTTGATTAAGTAATCTAATAGCAAGTTTTATTGAGATTGAAGCACTTCACCAAAAACTCTTTACTACTTATTTGTATTTTAAATTAAGAGTTATAATAAAAATATAAAAGTATATTATTAATAAGTAAAGATTGAAACTAAAATTATGAAAACTTACTTAGCTGCATTTTTTAATCATAAATTCTCTTTTTACATATAGTTTAGCAAAAATTTGATCCTTTTGGATACAATCTAATTTCATTTATCTTCTTTGATTACTCTTCATTAGAAAAACATTGTTGTATTCAATCATATTAAAAAGATTGATTATAATATCAACATTTGTACATGAATCTTTATTATATAAAAAACAAGGATTGAGAAAGTAACTTGCTAAGTGAATTGTGCTTATCAAATTGTCAATTAAGAATGTTTTTATAAGCCTTATATAATTTCCCCCTTTAAAAAAATTTATAATCGTTTTCCAAATTCTATATATTATCATATATATAACCCAAAGTTGGCTTTTTCTTTGAGTTAAAAATCCTTAATAACCTTATAAGTAGAACCATAATATTCATAATATTCAAGCAAAAATTACAAAATTTATTATCTAGAATAATAGTATAAACCTCTATTTCTTTCATATCCTTTGATAACTTATGAATTGAAAAGACTGTTTATTTGTCATTGAATTTTTAAGGACTTGTTTAAGATCATAGATACTTTTCAAAGTTATAAAATGATAATTATACAATAAGCAATACATAGAGACTAATAAATTTGCTCATCCTTTAATTGTAACAAGTAACTAATATATAATTAGTTGCATTATCTGTTATGAACTGGGTAATATTTTTAGTCTAATCTAATCTAAATTTCAAAAAAGAATTCAAATGAAGTATTAAATTTTTTTACCATATCAAAATCATAAAAATAAGATAAAAGTTGTTCAAAATTTACAATAAACTACAAAAATCAAATTTCTTTGTCTTTGATCAATCCACACATTTGTACTTATATGTATATATAATCAACTAACCCTTTTTTAAAATCTTAAAGTGAAGGCATGCAAATCTTATTAAAAGATGTTGCTCAAAATCCTAGGTTCATCATTTTTGTAGAATTTATTGCTTCTTCAAAATAAGATAAACTTTAAGCATTTAAAAGAATACATGAATGATATAATTATTCCAATCTTTTTTACATCACAAAACAAATCCTTATCAATCAAAATACTTTTTACACTTGATTGAGAATTTATAGTGGTTCTTGGAGGAAAATATTAATATATGCCATTTTTTCTTTATCTAACACTAGTATTTCATTATCTCTAAAAGATAATTTATGAATCTCTTTATTTCTTTTTCCTTCTTCATTTATTGTTATGGATAATTTCCAACCATCTAATGTATATCAAATAGTACTTTATAACAAAAAAGCTATATTTCCTTTTAAATTTCTCTACCTTTAAACATTCAACCATAAAATATACAATTATATTGTATATTTATATCAAATGTTTAAGAACAATAAAAATAGATTTATATTAGATCAACCTTACCATGAGTATATGATGTTAAATTCACTAAGGCTCCGTTTGGTTGGCACAGATTGTTACTACGGAAAGTAATCTTTTTCCTAAAACTTAAATTATTACGTTTGGTTCATTTTTATGGGTAGTTAGGAAAGTAAAAACTTTCTAAATTTAGGGAAAGTGGTGACACTTTCCTTTGATTCTAAATCTCAACACCCCCTTGGTATTTAGATTACTTTCCCCAGGAATTTAATCTAAAAAATACATCAG
>JANJEY010000001.1:37738979-37752444 GCA_024703695.1 Erythroxylum cataractarum | reverse complement strand
AAACTGTAACTGAAGAAGATAAAGTTACATGTAAATACACTTGCTTTCCAGGGCACTATATTTACTTAACTCCAACATTGATGACTCTTCATCAGTAGGAACCATTAGAGATGCTTTGGAGGGAGTTCTATCTCACCTATGTTCGTTAGATGGACTTCAAGTCTGTTACATGGACCTTCCCAGGTCTAGAAATATCCCCAGTCTCATCTATGTCCATTAAATGGACATTAGGTCAGTTAAACGGACCTTCACGGGTCTAGAAAATGTTCCAAACCCCTTGTATGTCTGTTAGGTAAAGGTGTATGTCTGTTTAACAGACATACACTATATTCTTTCGAAAATTCATGATTTTAACACCTAGATGGAAGAATCTCTCTTCAAGGTCTTCATGAAAGTTGTAAATCTAGCAATCCTCTTCAGAATCATCCTAAAATGACTTAATCCAACATCTCTAGAGAAAGATATGCCTATTGTACTAAAACAGGTACATCACCCGAACGGTTTTCCAACTCTGAGCATGCTTGATTCTCATGGCCTTAAATTTGTCATCCGACCTCCAAATGACATGATTCTTAAACCAATAGATTCCTAACACTTTTCCCTATTCTAAATAAAAATTTATAGCCTTTTGTATTGATTTGAAAATGTTTGATGGAAAGAAAGCAAGGGAATCGGTTGGAAGAGCATGAATTGGTTATTTTACTAAACATGCTTCGGTATTTTAATCATATCTTAATCAGTAGAGTTCCAATTGTTTCAAAATAAACTAGTGACATAGAGCTACAATTGTTGTAAAGAAGTCAACTTGTGATTTTGGTGACTGACAGGTGAGAACACGCCATCTTTGTGGGATGTGTGTTTGGATGTCACTTAAAACGTTGGCACGTGTCTCGCAAGGGCAAAAATAAAACCCAACATGCTTGATGCCAGAGCATGAAGAAGAATCATTGATGGATAATGAGAGTTCATTGAAATAACCTTATAGGGTAATATGCTCAGATTTTATGACTTCGGAGTTGGACTCCAGAAATGGTATCCAACATGCTTGATATCAGAGCTTAAGCTTTAAAGAGTCTTAGGCTTAGAATACATTATACTGTGTATTAATATGATGTGTGACTATTTGTTTGGATTGATGATTTGATTGATAGATTTAGGTGACATGCATATCATGTATACATGTAGAAATTAAGATTAAAACAAAATGTAAACTAATCATTAGTATTTACATTAAAGGAGTAAGATGTCACCTCGTAGAAGGACATGAGGAGTTTTACAAAGATTAGTTGCACCTGGTCAGTAGCCCTAGGAAATGTTGAGGCTTCTGTAAGGCATAGTAGTGGGCCCTCTCGATTGCAGACATAGGAGTCACCTATTCTGCAAGAGCAAGTACCTCTCTTGGATCCAAGAATGTTCCAAGCCTTCGCTCAGGCATTTATTCAGGCCATGGGCCAGTTGCTACAATCTTCTACTCTGAACCCAACTAAGAGGGGAAAGCACTTTGATAAGCTGAGGAAGTATGGGGCAGTGGACTTTTATAGGACCACTGATCCAGAAGAGACTGAGTCTTAATTGACAAAGACAGAAAGGGTGTTAGAGGAGATGGAATGTGAAGATGATGAGAAGGTTGAATATGTTGTGAGTTTGTTTTAGGTAGATGCTCTGCATTGGTTGGAAAGTGTGTAGAAAAGTCAGGTAAAACTGTCGATGTTAGCATGGAAAGATTTCCTAACTGCTTATAAGAAGAAGTACATGTATGAGGTATACATTCAGTAAAAGCAAAGGAAATTGTTTAGCCTCATCAGAAGGAGATGACGGTGAGCGAGTATGAACGTCATTTTATGCAACTATCTTGGTATGCAGTTGAGATGATGATGAGTGAAGCGGCTAAGTGTCATAGGTTTGAATCAAGACAACATCTAGCCATCAGAGAAAAAGTGGTGGTGTAGAACTTCTATGACTTTCAATAGCTGGTTGAAGCGACACTAAGGGTTGAAAACATTGAGAACGTAAAAAACGTCGTAAACAAAAAGAGAAAGGGGGCCAAACAATTCATGAGGGAAGGTGGTGCTCTTATGTCAGAGAGGAATGCCAACACTTTCCCTGTACAATATGAGGAGAGGAGTAGTGGTACGAATAGGTCCAAACCGATGAGAACTTCTACTATTTCTCATCAGGCCTCTACGGTGGGAGGCAGTAGAAAGGGAATGGGGGATACAGTAGAAGGGAAGTGGGTGATAAGCCACCCATTCCTAAGTGTAATCATTATGGCAAGTTCGATGGAGGAGAGTGTTACAGATTGACAAGAACTTGCTTCAACTGTGGAGAAAGAGGGCATATAGCTAGAGAGTGCCCTCAGTATGCAAGATAGGTCAGAACTCAAATGCAAGCTTCAAAGAAGGCCAAGACTGTGGGGTATAAGACTGCAACTAAAGTGGGTAGTTCTGAGGTAGCCAAGATAGTGAATCCCTCAGGGAGACGGAGGGGACAAGCACCAGCTAGGTTGTTTGTAATGAGTAGAGAGGATGAAGAAATTGCTCCAAAAGTTGTGATTGGTATGATTAAATTGTTTAATGATGATGTCATTGTCTTAATTGATCTGGGGTCTACCCATTCCTTTGTTTCATTGGGTAGAACTGTGTATGGTAGAAATTTGAGCCCATTGGATACTCCTTTGATAGTTAGTACTACAATCGGTCAATATATTATTATTAGTCAAGTTTATAGAGATTATGAGATATGTATTGGCGGGAAAAATTAGTGGTGAATTTAATGCCATTGAAAAGGGGAGGACTAGATGTGATTTTAGGAATGGAAACATTAGAAAGTTATAAAGCCAATTTAGATTACAAACGAAAGATAGTGGAGTTCAAGATGGACAATGGAAGAAAGGTGGTGCTTATGGGTGATAGAACAGCAAGTCCTCCTAGGATTGCTTCGGCTTTGACAGTAAAGAAGATGATAAGGAAAGGGTGTGAAGCATTTTTGGCCTAAGTGGTAGACACGAAGGCAGATAGAGGGAAGTCAGAAAAAATTCCTGTATTCATGGAATTCCCAGATGTCTTTCCTGAGGAATTACCAGGACTATCATCCCCTAGGAAAATTGATTTTCATATCAAGCTTCTTCTAGGTACTGCACCGATCTCAATTACACTTTTTAGAATGGCTCTGACAGAATTGAAGGAAATCAAGGATCAATTGGAAGAGTTGTTGGAGAATGGGCATATTAGACCTACCTCTTTGCCTTGGAAAGCTTCGGTCCTTTTTGTGAAGAAGAAAAACGAATCGTTGAGAATGTGTGTTGTCATTAGCAAGAATGGATATCCACTTCCACACATAGATGATGTGTTTGATCAATTGCAAGGGGTAAAAGTCTTCTCCAAGATAGACTTGAGATCAAGTTACCACCAGTTAAGAATAAAGGAGTCTGATGTGTCAAAGACTGCTTTTAGAACATGGTATGAGCATTTTGAGTTCTTAATTATGCCTTAACAAATGCCCCTGCAGCATTCATGGATCTAAGGAATAGAGTCTTTAAGCCTTTCTTAGATCGATTTATCATTGTTTTTATTGATGATATTTTGGTTTATTCTAAGAGTGACAATGTGCATCTGAGAAAAAATAGAAGCTATGGTGAAATGGGAAGCACCTAAGAATATAGCAGAAGTGAGGAGTTTCTTGAGTTTAGCTGGGTATTACAGAAGATTTGTAGAGGGCTTTTTCATGATAGTAGCCCCACTTAACAAATTGACAAATAAGAATCAGAGGACTACCACCCCCTAGGAAAATTGAGTTTCCCATCGAACTTTTTCCAAGTATTGCACCGATCTCAATTCCACCTTATATAATGGCTCTAACGAAATTGAAGTAACTCAAGGAGCAATTGGAAAAGTTGTTGGAGAAAGGGTATATTAGATCTAACTCTTCGCCTTGGGGAGCTCCGCTCCTTTTTGTAAAGAAGAAAGACGGATCGGTGAGAATGTATGTGGACTAACGAAAGCTCAATAATGTCATTATCAAGAATAGATATTCGTTTCCATACATAGATGATTTGTTTGATCAATTGCAAGGGAAAAAGTCTTCTCCAAGATAGACTTGAGATCAGGTTACCACCAGTTGAGAATAAAGGAGTTTGATGTGTCAAAGACTATTTTTAGAACACTGTATAAGCATTTTGAGTTCTTAGTTATGCCCTTCGTATTAACAAATACCCCTACAACTTTCATGGATCTAATGAATAGAATCTTTAAGCCTTTCTTTGACCGATTTATCATTGTCTTTATTGATGATATTCTGGTTTATTCCAAGAGTGACAAGATCATGAAGAGCATTTAAGGATTGTCTTAGAGACATCAAGAAAGAATGAGTTGTATGCCAAATTCGATAAATGTAAATTTTGGCTAAGGAAAGTAGTATTTCTCGGACATTTAATTTTAGAACAAGGAGTATATGTGGATCCAAGAAAAATAGAAATTGTAGTGAAATGGGAAGCACCTAAGAATATAGCAGAAGTGAAGAGTTTATTGGGTTTATCTGGGTATTATAGAAGATTTGTAGAGAGCTTTTCCGTGGTAACAGCCGCATTTGTCAAATTGACAAGTAAGAATCAAAGGACTACCACCACTAGGAAACTGAGATTCTCACCGAGCTTATTCCACCGATCTCAATTCCACCTTATAGAATGGCTCCGACGGAATTGAAGAAACTCAAGGAGCAAATGGAAGAGTTATTGGAGAAAGGACATATTAGACCTAGCTCTTTTCTTTGGGGAGCTTTGGTCCTTTTTTTAACGAAGAAAGAAGGATTGTTGAGAATGTATGTGGACTACCAAAAGCTCAATCATGTCATTATCAAGAATAGATATCTGTTTCTACGCATAGATGATTTGTTTAATCAATTGCAAAGGGCACAACTTCGCCAAGGTAGACTTAAGATCAGGCTACCACTAGTTGAGAATAAAGGAGTCTTATATGTCAAGTATTGCTTTTAGATCATGGTATGGGCATTTTGAGTTCTTAGTTATGCCCTTCGTATTAACGAATGCCCCTGTAACTTTCATGGATCTAATGAATAGAGTCTTTAAACCTTTCTTCGACTGATTTATCATTGTCTTTATTTTTGATATTTTTGTTTATTCCAAGGGTGATAAGGAGCATGAAGAGCATTTAAGGATTGGTTTGGAAAGATTGCAAAAGAATGAGTTGTATGTCAAATTTGATAAATGTGAATTTTGATTAAGGAAAGTAGTGTCTCTCAGACATGTAATTTTGGAGCAAGGAGTACATATGGATCTGAAAAAAATAAAAACTGTGATGAAAAGGGAAGCACCTAAGAATATAGTAGAAGTGAGGAGTTTCTTGGGTTTAGCTAGGTATTAAAGAAGATTTGTAGAGGGCTTTTCCATGGTAGCAACCCAACTTGCCAAATTGACAAGGAAGAATCAGAAGTTTGTGTAGATAGAGGAGTGCTAGAATAGTTTTGAGGAATTGAAGAATAGGCTTGCAACTGCACCGATTTTGACTTTGCCTTCTAGTAATGGTGGATATATAGTGTATAATAATTCCTTAAGGAAGGGATTAGGATGTGTGTTGATGCAAGGAGATAAAGTGATTGCCCATGCTTCTAGGCAATTAAAACCCTATAAACCCTATGCATGACTTGGAGTTAGCTGACATAATTGTTGCATTCAAAATATGGAGACATGGCCTATATGGAATCACTACGAAGGTATTTACAAACCATAGAGTGTTAAGTACTTCATGAGCTAAAAAGAGTTAAATCTAAGGCAAAGAAGGTGGTTAGAATTGGTGAAGGATTATGACTTAAAAATATAATACCACCCAAGGAAACTGATGCAATAGTAAATTCATTGAGTAGGAAATCTACTATGGCACATGTGGAGACGGTATATCTTCCATTATTATAGGAATTAGCTATACTTAAGGTAACAATGAAATAAGTTGAATCTGGGTGTATATTGACTAACTTTAGGGTAAGGCTAGTGTTGAATGAGACGATTAAGGAATTGCAGGAACAAGATGAGTTCCTAAGTAGGCTCAGAGAAGAGATTAAAAATGGTAAACCTTTTGAAATAGAGGTAAGGGAAGATGGATTGATGGTGGTAGGTAACAAACTATGTATTCCTGGTGTGCAAGAGTTGAAAGACGAGATTCTTGATGAGGCATATAATGCACCTTATGCAATGCACTCAGGAAATACGAGAATGTATAGAGATTTAAAAGAGAATTTTTAGTGGAAAGGAATAAAAAAAGAAGTTGCAAAATATGCTAAAGGATGCTTAGTGTGCCAAAAAATTAAGACTAATCCCTAGGCACCTTTAGGCAAGCTTAAACATTTGTCTATTCCAGAATGGAAGTGGGAAAAGATTACAATGGATTTCTTGATGGGATTGCCACAAACCAACAGGAAGTATGATGCAATATGGGTGATTGTAGATAGGCTAATTAAGCAATTAAGCAAACAGATTCTTTGAATGCTTTGGCCAAGAAGTACGTGGATTAAATAATCAGACTTCATGGAATTTCAAACTCTATAGTTTCTGATAGTGATCCTAGGTTCACCTCCAGATTTTGGGAAAGCTTATAAGAGACTTTGGGAACTAAATTACACTTTAGCACAACTTTCCATCCATAGACTGATGGCCAATCAAGGAAGACAATCCAAACATTAAAGGCAATGTTAAAAGTTTGTGTACAAACTTCAGAGGCTTATGGGATGATCATCTGCCTTTAATTGAGTTTGTTTACAATAATTCCTACCACTCAGGAATTCAAATGGCACCTTATGAAACTTTGTATAGTAGGAGATGCAAAACTCATATTTGTTGGGATGAGGAAGGTGAAAGGAGACTTGTAGGACTTGAGTTGACACAAGTCACAGTTGATAAGAATAAATTGGTGAAACAGAGACTCAAAGCAAATCAACACAAAATGAAGAGCTATACAGATGCACATAGAAGGGAGATGGAATTTGACATTAGAGAAAAAGTATTTCTTAGAACCTCTTTATAGAAAGGAGTTTTGAGATTTGGTAAGAAGAGCAAGCTCAGTCCTAGATATGTAGGTCCTTATGAGATCATTGAGAAGATTGGGTCTTTAGCCTATAAGTTAGCTTTGCCACCAAAATTGTCTAAGATTCACAATATCTTCCATGTATCGATGTTGAGAAATTACCGATCCGATCCTTCGCATATAGTTCAATCTTCAGAGGTTCAGTTAAGGGGGGATTTGACTTATAAAGAAAAACTAGAGGAGATTCTAGATTCGAAGGAAAAGGTCTTAAGAAACAAGATAGTGAAGCTGGTTAATGTAACATCCCGTCCCTATATTAAGGGTTAGGACCAAAATTTCAATATATGTAAGCTTAAAAAGACTAAGGAATGCATTTTTCTTGCTTATGCATAATGTTAGCATATATGCACATAAATATTGAATCTTTGCACAAAAATAAGTGTACATGCATTCATTGACAACTTTTGGGTATGATTGTTTTAAATGTGATTTTATTGAAAATGAGAAGTAGAGGGAGTAGAGAGGGTGATCTTGGTGTGAGTTGTGATAAGGAAAGATTTGGAAACAAAATTGGTAGTGAACTGGAAAATGTTCACTGAGTGTGCTTTAGTCTTTTAGCTATAACGTTTTCTCTAGTTATCTAAACGAGATGATACTTAATTAGGATTAATCTAGAGATATATGGCTACATTTAATATGAAGACATCAAATTTCAAATATGTCTCTAAGAGTCTCAAAATTTGTCATGAAGTGAGAACTGGGTCCAGTACATTGGTGGATGAATGTAAATTTTGTCTTCAAAATTTAGAGGGAAATTTGGGATTTATCTAGATAGATTTTGGAAAATTTGGCTTTTTGAGAGTTTTAGAGATTTCTTTTATCTTTCCAACGGTATATAGTATGAAAATTTTAGATATCTGAGTCAAAAGTTATGATTTTTTATAAGAGGAGATACAAAAGAAATAAGGAAGAAAACGTTGTCTTAGTTACTGTTCATCTAAGACGATGTTACCATTCATCTAAGACGATGTTATTGCTCATCTAAGACGATTCAAAAGAAAGAAGGAAGGAAACATTGTCTTAGTTACTGGTCATCTAAGACAATGTTACTGCTCATCTAAGACGATGCAAAAGAAAGAAGGAAGGAAGCATTGTCTTAGTTACTGTTCATCTAAGATGATATTACTGCTCATCTAAGACGATGTTACTGTTCATGTAAAATGAAGCAAAGTAAGACAATTGAGGTCATAAACATAGTTTCTTCTTTTGGTCATAACTTCCCCTCTAGACATTCAAATTACTTGATTCTTAAACCATTAGACTTGTAAGACATTGTTCTACATCTCTACCAGAAATCATAGCCCTTTGACTCAAATTGAGAAAGATTGAGTGAAAAATAGAATGGGTACAGTAAGTGTGCCCTTAAATAGTAAGAATTAGTGCTATTTTACTGAACATACTTCAGTATTTTGATGATTTCTTGATACGTAGAGTTCCAAATGAGATGATTTTTTATTTGAAATAAACTAGAAACATAGAGATACAAATTATATGAAGAAATCAAATTCTGAATCGGACACTAAGAGTTTCAATTTGTGGATAGAATTTGAGTATAGGGTACTATCTCGAAATAAAAGCAGTCCATAGATATTAAAGTATAACTTTCACACTACTGAACCAAATTGAATGTTTTTGGTGTCATTGGAAACGTAAGACAATAAAGAAGAGGCTTATAAAAGAAAGTGTTATGTTAGAATATTCAAAGGTATTTTTGGTAAGACACTTACGTGTAAAAGACATAAGGCATAAATGGAAGGGTAAATGGGATAATTCTCAATCATTAAGAACATAATTGGAAGAAGAAATGTTGTCTTGCCTATAAATGGAGTAGAAACACGTAAATGGAAGGAAAAGGTATATGAGAACAAAGAAAATGAGAGAGAAAAAGAAGGAGAGTTTGGTGGTTTGAGAGAAAAGAAGAGAGTTAAGCTAGGGTTTAATTCTTCTTAGTCTTCAAGAAAGACTTTGAAGCTGTCCAAGAAGAGAAAAAGGAAGAGGAAGAAAAGAGCTTCCATTTGAGCTAAAAATCTTTTCATTTGGTGAAGAATCAGGGTAAGATCATTTTGAATCTTTTGAATTTTTGGAAGGATTCTAGTTCATGGAGTTTAGAAATTGTTTGGGTTTAAGTATTCTATAATCAATTTTAGTGATTTTTGCATTATGGGATTTTTCAATTGGATTCCTATTGGATGAGAATTTGGATATTATGAGATTTTATAAGGTTAGAAAAGAGACAATGAGAAATTGAGTTATGATATAAAGTGACCAAGTGTTTTTAAAGTGTAAGCTTATGAATAAGCTAGACACATGCAAAGGGTAAAGATTGAAAAGAGAATTCAGAAAGATTATGTGCAAATGAAGTGTAAAGCTAAGTTAAATTAGACACGTATGAATTATGAAATGGGAATGAGCATAATATGCGTTCTAAAACATATGCCCAGGATTGTCATTGAACATGCATTATTACAAATTGTGTATAAATGAATGTTGATGCATGTGCAATTATTGATGAGTGCGCAATGTATATTTTACATAAATGGGTTGTGCAGGTCAAGTGTTCGCATTCAGGCGTTCCCAGAAATTGAAAGCAGATGCTAATCTGGAGCGTACTGTGAGTAGACCTAGATGCTATGAATTGAGTGATTATGAATGTGATTTGATTGTTAAATTTCGGACAATGAAGGTTCGATGACCGTGATATGTGAATGAGATATTGAAGTGCTAATTGTATGTGAATGTGATTATTAAATGTGTTATGAATGTGTATTTGTATTTGTATATGAATGAAATTGTGAATTCTCCAATTCAATGTGGAATGCCGGACTAAGGTCCGATGATAAGTGAAAGTGAGTGAATGGGAACATACAAATGTGAGTGATGCATTCCATTGCATGATTGCATGAAATACAATGGCAATTGTGACCAGAGTAGCCACCGATCAGAGCTTAAAACCCAACGAGTGAAAAGAGCCTTGAGCTCAAAAGTGATTCAGAGCCTTAGGCTCAACGTTCAATGAGCCCTATATAGGGCAGTTATTAATGAGCCCTATATGGGACAATGCAGGCAATCGGTCACAACAAAGTAACAAATGAAAAGTGAGTCTTATGTACATTGCATATGCATAATATGAATGATTAAGCATAATGAATATGAAGTGTGAAAGTGAATGTGAAATGTGAAATGTATGTGTTATATGAATTATGTGTTATGTGATTGGGTGAGCCATCGATGATGATCTCTCATTGAGTTCGCAAAACTCACACAAAAATTGCAACTATTTTTTAGGATTAGAAGAATACCCCGTTAGGCCAACGGGAGTATACATACAGTATTCAAGTGAATGATAGAAGTCAGGATCAGTTCGCATCTGCATTGCATTTTTTTCATTTTTGTATTGAATTGTATATTCTGCAACTTTTTGTATAAATTGGTTTTTCGAAAGGACTCAAGTGTATTATATATGTGAAAGGGGCCAAATGGCTATTGAAAATGTTTATGAATAAATGTGGGTCCAAATTGAGTATCGATTTTTGCAAAATACGTTATTGATTTCAAAAAAATTATACTGATTTCTGAATGATTACGTGCTTTAGCATGTCACCCTCGCGGGGCACGGACTCAGATATCACCATCGATGTCAGGTTTGGGTCTTACGAGAGTGGGGTGCTACATAAAACCTACTCAATCATCAAGCTAACTTAGCGTTCCAAACATGCAAGGATAAAGCATACTCCAAGAATAAGATGAAAACAAAAAAAGGGTTTAAACAATAAGATGAAGACAACAAAATTTTGGAGTGACAAAGTGCAAAATTTTAGCAAAATCTCAAGGTTGTAAGGGTTGCATATAGGTATCAATGATGAGAGGAGGAAGGGGAGATAACATGTAGCAAGAACAAAAGAAATGATGGTCTTTTATGTGTGTGTGTGTCATTGGTGTATGTGTGGCAAGGATTAAGACACTTGGCAAGACACTTGTCAAGTGAAGAGCTAGGTTATGTGTCCTCTTCCTAAACCCTAAATTGTCCTTAATAACTAGTCCAAATGTCACTCTATCAATAGGCCATTTATCTTATTATTTCTTAAGCCATTTGTCACCCAATTACCTAAGTCATTTGTCACTCATTCTCCATTGCCACTTATCACTATTTCATAGGCCTAACAACCTAAATTTTTATATATCAGTTTGTCTTGCCATTTAACATTTTTTCCTAGTCTAGGTACACATATCACTTCATCAATCTCCCAATTATAACAATAAATTCCAATTTACTAATTATAGTACATCAACCCAAAATTCAAGACAAAATTAACACACAAGTGCATCATAATCAGTTAAAACCTTTCATACCCTGGGATATGTCAATTGAGTGCATATACTATCTTCACAATGTCTCTAAATCATGATGCATGCGTGTATGCAAATATGACACTTGTGAGTGAAATGCACATCATAAATGATATGACTCATATGACTCAACTGTCTAATACTCTAACCCTCAGTAAGTTTTGGAAACAGGCTAGTACAATTCTCTCATCTTAAGAAATTTCGTCCTCGAAATTTTTACCTAATTGGTTAAATAGATGGGGGTACTATTTTCTCATATTCTCTTCAGTTTCCTATGTAGCTTCTTCTCTGGAATGGTTCCTCCAAAGGATTTTTACCAAAGGAATTACTTGGTTTCTTGACTGCTTAGTTTGATAGCTAATTATTTTGACTAGTTCCTCTATATAACTTAAATTAGTTACAATTTTCACTTCCTATATCAGTAATACATCTCCTGAGCATACTAACAAGGAACACATTGTAAGTATGAGACATCTTTGGCAGTAATGCTAACTTAAAGGTCAATGGTCCTACTTTCTCGATAATCTCATAAGGACCAATTTATCTAAGACCTAATTTTTCCTTTTTACTGAATCTCAGTACTCTTCGCCATAATGACACTTGTAGAAACACCTTGTCTCCCACTTAGTACTCCATAGTGACACTCGTAGGAATGGTTCCTCCAAAGCATGACTTGGAACCATTGTATGAAGCTTGGGGGAGGTACAAAGACCTTTTAAAAAAGGGTTCACATCATAGATACCAAGAGTGGGTATAAGTGGAAATGTTCTACAATGGGCTAAATGGACAGACCCGAACCATTGTGGATGTAGCAGCAAGTGGTACTCTGATGAGAAAAACATCTCAAGAAGCATGTGCATTGCTGGAAGATATGGCTTCAAACAGCTACCAGTGGCCCTCCAAGAGAAATACTGGAAAGAGAGGAATTTTAGAAGTGAACCAAGTAACTTAGTTATCTACTCAATTGGAAGCACTATCAAATTAATTTTTAAAATTCATTTTAAAGGAAAGACAGAATGAGCAGGTGCTATTGATGACCGAGGAGTGTATTGCAGTCTTGCAAAGAAAGTTACCACAGAAACTAAATGATCCAGGAAGCTTCAAAATTTTGTGTGAGATCGACAACATACATTTTGGTAAACTGCTTTGTGATTTGGGGGCAAGCATAAATCTCATGCCTCTTTCCATCTTCCAAAATTTGGGATTAGGAGAAGTCAAGTCATCGACAATTTGCCTCCAACTAGCCGACCGTTCTCTCACTTATCCTCAAGGTATTGTAGAAGATGTTCTTGTTCGTGTTGACAAATTTATTCTCTCTGTAGACTTTATGGTGCTCGATATAGAAGAAGATAAGGAGATCTTGATCATACTTGGGTGACTATTCTTAGCTATCAGAGGTGCAGTGATTGATGTGCAATAAGGGGAACTATCCTTGCATGTAAATGGCGAGAAGGTGAAGTTCAACATATACAGATCGCTCAAACACCCAAGTGATACACTGACTTGCAATTGAGTGGATGTCATATCCTCTTATGTGGTAACATCTTTTCCTTCCATTATCTCTAAGGACCCATTACTGACATGCATGTTTGGAAGGTATGTTTATCAAAGATGCTATGGATGATGATGATGCTTATTTGATAATGGTATTGGATTTTTTTGAATGCTTGAAAAATTTTGATCAACTCAGTCCTTTGTTCTATATGACTAATGCTGATATTGTTGGTGATGTGAAAGACGTGCACCCATTGATTGATTTGAAACCCTTGCCTGAAAATTTACAATATGCTTTCTTGAGTGCTAATCAAACTTTTTCTGTCATTATTTCATCTTCATTGACTCATTTAGAGGAAGAAAAATTGCTTAAGGTGTTAAGGGAGTTAAAAAATACATTAGGTTGGTCAATTTTAGACATTAAGGTAATTAGTCCTTCTATTGTAATCCATAAAATTCTAATGGAGAAGTCATTCACCCGTAACATTGAACCCCAAAGAAGATTAAACCCAGCAATAAAGGAAGTGATTAGG
>JANJEY010000001.1:37707076-37729484 GCA_024703695.1 Erythroxylum cataractarum | reverse complement strand
CAAGTGAGAACATTTGTTGAATTTTCTTGAATTGCAATAGTATGAAATCCCTATGATTATAGGGTCTTTAATGTATGGTTGTGTATGTGCTGGCAATGTATGTATGTATCGTATGATCGTTTGTGCCTAAATGTTGGGATCGGGTCCGCGGTTTGGGGCGCTCGGTGCGGGCACGACCCTAGGGGCCGCCTCGGGGATTCGGGCATCCGGGGCCCGGGCCCAACAGATACATCCATCGATATTGAACTGTTCCAGTTAGTTTTGCCTCATGTGCTAAATACACAGGTAGATGTTCCATACAATCAAAGAAGTTTGGAGAAAAAATCCCTTCTAACTTGCATAGAATTACTGGAATTTCCTTTTCGAGTTTCTCCATGTTCGCCAACTTGAATTCATATGATGTTAAACTTTTGAAAAACATAATTAATTATGTTACTACTTCCCAAACCTTATTTGGTAGCAACTCCTGAAATGTAATTAGAATAAGCCTTTGCATAAATACATCACAGTTATGACTTTTCATTCCAAATAGTTTGTATTTCCTCAAGTCCACACACCTAGCCAAGTTTGAAACAAAACCATCGGGAAACTTCAAACTTTTCAACCATTCACACAAAAGCTCATTTTTTTTGTCCAAAGTGTAACATGCTTTCAAATATTTTCTGGTGGGAAGATCTTTATGTAATCCATTCCTTCTACAAAAAAATTGCAAATTAGCTTGTGATTTTGCATTGTCTTTTGTCCTCCCTTCAATATTCATAATAGTATTGAACAAGTTGTCAAAAATATTTTTCTCAGTATACATAACATCTAGATTATGATGTATCAAATTCGATTTTCAATATAGCAAATCCCAAAATATGCTTCGTTTTCTCCAACCAAAGTTTTGACTAATGCTTGTATTTACTTCATTGGCTTCAAATTATGTTACTTTTAGCAAGCTTAATTCCTCAATCTCTTGCAAAATCGCTTTACCAACTTTTATAGGAGAAGGAGGTGTTTTGGCCACCCTATTCTTTATGAACTTTTGTTTATTATGCCTAAATGGATAATCTAAAGGAAGAAATTGCCAGTGATTGTCAAACCAACATATTTTGCCCTTGTTTGGAAGATAAAACGCATCAAAATCATTGTCACAATAAGGAAAAACCAATTTTCCAGCTATGCTCCATCCAAATAACATGGCAAATACTGGAAAATCACCAATGGTTCATATCAAAGCTGCCCTCAACACAAAATTTTGTTTCAGAGAGACATCATATGTTTGAACACCATATTCCCACAGATGTTGTAATTCAGATATCAATGGATGTAAAAACACATCAATTTTATGTTTTAGAATTGTAGGCCCTAGCACAATCACTTTCAAGAATGTATATGCCTCTTTCATACACATCAAAGGAGGTAAATTAAGGAGTCACTATGATTGGCCATGATGAATATTGCTGCCCAGATTGACCAAAAGGTTGGAAACCATCCGTCGACAATCCCAACCTAACATTTTGACATTCAACTGCAAAATCAAGATGGGTGTCATTGAAATGCTTCCATGCCAGTGCATCTAATAGATGACTCATTACTCCATCTTCTTGTTCGTGTTCATTAGTACCATAGAAGAGAATATATTATTTCCCGTTAACTCTGAGACTTCAAAGACTTTATGGTTCTAATGTTACTGCATCTCATATGAGATGCAATAACATTCAGTAACATTAGAAGCATAAAGTCTTTGAAGTCTCGAAGTTAGCGTGATATAATATATTCGCTTCCATGGTACTAATTTCTATTTCATTGAACGCTTTCTAGGCTTAAACCTAGATTGACCACAAAATTTGCACTCTTCTAAGTCCATATCATCTCTCCAATACAACATACATCCCAATTTGTAGCAATCATTCTTTTCAACGGGCAAACCAAGACCCCTAATAAGTTTCTTTATATTGTAAAAACTATCAACCATTGTATGATTTGCAGGCAATGATTCATTGTACCAATTTAGAATTTTATCAAAACTATGATCCAAAATATGTCCTTTAGACTTATGTTCAATATTCAAGCAATTGAAGACAATTGGGTCATTGTCTCACAATTTGGTCACAATTCTCGGTCAGTTGACTATAGTAAGTCAAAAAACTGTTTTGCTTATGAGTTAGGTTCTTCTTCAGGATTTTCCCTATTTCTTTAAAGGTATAACCGACCCCATCATAAACCATTCGCATGTACGGATTTTTTATTTGTTCCACATAATTTATTGTAAATTCAATCCCTTTTCATACTCATTTAGGTTGACAGATGATTCTGGTTGATTACCCCTAAAGGTGGTAGAAATGCCTGGTTTCCCATGTCGTGTCCACTCAAAATAATTAGGGACAAACTTTTTTGTCAGCAAATGCCCATTAACTTCATAAATAGTAAGGAAACATTTGTGTTTGCACTTTTTACATAGACATCTGATCTTTGTCCCATCCATAAATGCAGGTTGAGAACATGCATAATGAATAAAAGCTTCCACCTCCCTCAACAAATTCAGGATTAATGAAACCATTAGCATTTTTTTGTCTATACATCCAATATCTATCTTGAAAACTCATTTCTAGACAATTATTAATTTAAAAAAGTGAATTCATAGTTAGTATTAGGTCATTGTCTCACAATAAATTTCAAAACATCTAAGATAAGACATGTGAATGAAGATAACAACTTCTCGTTGTGACCCCTAGACTCCTCATTTGTTTCATCTATAAGCCTCACAGTTATTATGGATCACAAGTTATGGGTTAAGATTTATGGGTTGAGATCTAAAACAATTGTAAACTTAACATCTAACATATATGTTTGTAATCATATATGTTTGAAGAAAATTAATGTTAAAACTCCCATATTAAATATGTACTAGTCTCAAATTTCATAAGTATTCATAACAATATGAATACTTATTTTAATAAATTGTTGTAACATATACAATTTTAATAAGATATACGTGTAATAATTTACATATGAAAAGTAAAGAAATACCCAAATAAAGGTAATTTTAAGAAAACGTAGTAGAAAAAAATCACTAACCTCAACCAAACAATCAAAGGATCTTCTTGAAGTACGTGAAGGAAGATGATGATGACAGCCGTACAATGAGAAATATACAAACTGATACAAATGTCATTTTCCAATATGTGTCAGAAATCATTCTTCAAATCTATAGTTATAAGGATATGAATGTCATTTTAATACCTGCTAAAGCTTCTCTTCAATCTCCTTGAAAATATAAGTACTGCGAACAATTGATATCCTACAACCTATTCCCAAAAATGTTCACATTATACAAATTGGGATATATTAAAACAATTGCCATGAAATATTATAATAATTCAAAATCACGAGCTATACGAGAAGCCTATTGAAAATTCGGCAACATTTTCCTTATAAAATGGGCATCCCCCTTTTCAAAAAAGGATCATTGCTGCAATAAAATTACATTTCTATATTCACCAGTAACCACAACTCAATTTAGGTCTCCAAACTATATGTCATTATGTTTATTAACCTTAATTAACTGATAACCTAAGAAATAATACTTGATTAATTAAACTATTAAAAAAATATAACTAAATTAGCCAAGCATTTAGTTTTCTAACTATTTTCAATGGATAGATAGAGATAAAGCTGATTTACTTAGTGCACAATTGTCAATTCTATAGAATTTTAAATTATTGTTAGGCCTTTACATTAACATATATAAAGTGCACAATAGTATGCTTTCTAGTTTTCATCTCTTATGAGTCTAGTGCAATTTATGTTTTGTAACCCTTTTCTAAAAGGAAATAGAGATTGTTGCTTGCTATGATTCCCCAATTAAAATTATATGTCTCCATAAGTAACTGAAATTCCTTTTTAACATCTTAAATAAGAGGAATATGAATCTCATAATAAGAAGGTGCCTCAAATCTTGGCCACGTTGTTGTAGCATCTTTTACTTCTTCAATGTAAGGTGAATTTAAGACATTTAAAGGAAATATATGAATTATAAACTATCTATCCCAAGCTTTTTTACATCATAAGACAACATCCTTATCAATCATAGGACTTTTTAAACTTAGATAAAAAGCAAGTATAGTTCTTAGAAGAAAATAAGAATTTATGTCAATAATAAATTTTCTTTTTTTTAATTTAATACTTGTTATGCTTCATCATCTTCAAAAGATACATTTTGTATCTATTTATTTTCTATTTTTTATACTTATTTTAGAAAATGATTTCCAATCCTCTTACAAATATCAAATGGTGCTTCTTTTTGTAAAAAGTAATGTTACCTTTAACATTAACAAATTGTTATTTTATTCTATAAATTTATCTCCCTTTAAGCATCCTACCACATACATATAGTAATTTTGAATATTTCCATATAATGTTTAAGTCAAAAAAAAAATTCCATGTTGGGTTATCTTATCACGAACACAATATGTTAACTTCAATGAATATTTTTTTTATTCCATATTCTCTATTGTAATATTAACCTAACAAATATGAGAATTTTTTTTATGACATGATTACCAAAATAACCAAATAATTAAGCATTAAATTTAAAGATCAATGATTCTTATTGTTCCCTTTTTCATTTCAATAGTTAAAAATACTATTGAAGTTTATGTATATGATGTATATCCATTTATGTATATGTACAATAAGTAGAATTAAATCACAAGTTTAAACACTAACAACTGGTAAGTTATAATTAAAAGATTTAAAAATTAACTATTAATTAATAAATATATTATCACCATAAGGCTCATTATTTAAAATCTTATAGATAGATATGTGCACTTTAAATAACACAACAAACATTATCTGGTAGTTGGAAGTTTTGAGGAAAAATGTGAGACTATTTTGATATATTCAACATGGATAATAACACTGAATACAGTAAATATTGACAAAAAACTTCATCTACAAAGATGAGTGGTTTCTTTTCCAATAATACTTTTCGCAAAAAAAAAAAAAAGTTTCTACAAAAAAAGGTATTATCAATTCTCTAAGTTTTAGTTTTAGTCCAACTTTGTTATAGCTTCATAGGTGTAAATTTTTGTGTGTAATAGTAAGCAACAACTAAAATTGGAAGTCTTAACTCCCTATATAATGTATAAGGCTATATACGATCAAAAATAGAAAAAAAAGACTAACCTATTTAGTTATTGTAAGAAAAGGATGTGCTACTTTATTTGCCTAGTTGCATAAGAATTGGAGGCATATTTTCATGAAGCTTTAAAACATATTCAAGATGATATCTTTTTAGCTACTCAAAAGTTAAATATCTCTAGTAAAAATTTGATATGCAATTAAAGAGAAATGACACATCAACTGAAAAATTGGTCATCATGTAAAATGCTTCAATTCCAACTCGCTTTAGAAATGCTATCTAAAATCAAATTTTCATAAAATTTTATTACTAAATTCTAAAATAATCTATTAGGTAAGTTATCTCATTCTATATAGACAGTTAGCTAACCTAAAAGATACAATCACATCACTTTCTTAATTAATTGCTTCTTTTGGACATTCAATAGTATGTCCTTGATAAGTGATTGGAAGTATTTTTAATTATGAAAAATACAAAATTAGTTGGTTTTAGTCACTAAAGAGGAGTTGAAAAAGGCCTAGTACCTAATGTATGTACAGGGGGATAAGTTTTTAAAGAGTTTGTATTTTTATGTTTCAAGTGAGTTTTCTAACTCTACTATGCCAATTGCCTCTCTTTCAAAGTATAGTTTTTATACTCATTTAGACTAGTTGTATTACTTTTCAATATCCATATATGTATTATCGGAGTGTGATTGGTGATTTTTGAAAATTAGTTAGATCCAAAATGGTGGATCTTGGTATGGATAAAAGTGTTTATAGAGGCTTAGAACGATCATATACTATGTATATGTAAGAGGAAGAAGTTTTGAAAATTGTTGTAAAGTTTTTATGTTTCAAGTGTGAGTTGTGTTATTAAAATTAGACAATTTCTTCACCAGCAGACATAGTTATTTAACCCTCCTAGGTTAGTTTTATCACTCTTAGACATGCAAAATTGTGTTCTTAATGAATGTTTAGAGGCTTTTAATGGTAAGCTAGGATAAAAAATTAGTAAGGAAAGAAGATTAAATGATCATCGAATATATTCTCTAATAAAAATTAAACTTCATATAAATAAATAATTTAGTCTTTACAAATAGTATAAGCAAAAAATTTTGTCTACAAATTGTTGCTAATTTATTTTGCGTTTTCTTGGAATTGAACAAATTTGAAAATAAAAGGGACAAATATGGTGATGTAAGACAACGACATTTTATGTATTAAAATTAAAAAAAGGAGTTTTCATTGGAATCAAAATTAATTAAGGGGAGATGAATCACACAATTGTTTATATTTATTAAAATAATTATAACTACATTAGGCGTTTTTGTATTGATTTAAAAAATAATATATTTTATAGAATTATTACATTTCAATACAAATTATTTTTATTACTATATGTGTATAATATATTATGTTCAGTTATATTCTACCTATATATAATATTTATTATATGTATACATTTATATTTTACTTATAATAGCTTATGATTGATCATTTTTAAAAATATATATCAAATTAGTTAAAGTAATTTCACTTCATTTTTCCTATAAAATAATTAAATTATAAGTTTGACCAATTAAAACTTAAATATTATAAATTAGTTTAATTTTGATATATCATTACTTTCAATTTTGCAGTCAAGCTTTGTATTTTTTTTTTAATATGCTTCAAAGGCATGAGAACTAACATTATCATAGTTAATAAAATTTTATTTCGAATAAATATTCTATTTTATACAATCAAATAAATTTTAGATATAATTTATAATAGTCTTCTCTTTTGTGTATGGATAAATATCATCCTCTTTTCTTATCATACATTTTTATCTTTATTCTATAAAATTATCATCCTTCTTTATTTACCATGTACACTCCTCAGCCCAAGTAACCTAATAAACCTTTTTTTAACCATCAATTTTGTAATAAGCATTTCAACAAAAACATAACATGCATCAAACCACCATTGCAATATCACAACAAAATTTCATCATAGACAAGTAGAAGTGGCCTAAATGATTTCAGCTCCTCACTTAAGGCTCTCCTCCTTCCAGGAGGTCTTGAGTTTACGTAACGCCAAAGAAGGAGAAATAGGAAATATTCCTGTTGATGATCCTCTAGCTCCCTGGGTAAAGTTTCTTGATCAGATCAATTACGGACGCCTCACTTCTAGCAACAGTGTGGGAGTTGGAGCTATTAGGGAACCTGAGAGCTGATGAGAACCTGATGCTAAGCAGAGGGAGGTCAGTGATCAATCATCAGCTAAACAATCAAGTATGTGAAGACTCCTTGTGCGCAGAAATATACATGCTATGTAGAAATCTGAAGAATCTTGAAGTTTCAGGTTTACATCCTCTAGGGCTCTTGGAGTGGGGTCTTGGGGCTTAGGATTAGTCCGGCTAAACCAAGATACCTAATGTAATAAAAAAATGTATTAAAAAACAAAATTTCATCATACAACCTTCTAACACTAACATTTAAATCTTAATTATTCTTACTCATTCACAAAATACTCAAACATACCAAACAAATCAAATCAACACAACACTTATGTACGTCAATACAAAACTACCTCACATACCTCACGAAAAAACAACGACCGTGGGAGAAGAGAAGGAGCTTTCGTCACCGACCACAACACCGACCAACGTCTGACCAGAAAGGGGGCGGAGTCATCACCAGAGGAGAGGAGAGCTGTTGTGGGAGGGAGGAAGGAGAAGCAAAGGTTGGAGACTCGATGATAACATTCAATTGCCAAAACGACTGCGACGTATTGTTTTAATATTTACCGATGATTTATTAGCGACGTAATAAACCATCGGTAATGTCAATTCTTTTATTGCCGCCATTTTCTCCTACTTACAATTCTCGGTTCATCGCTAACCTAAAATTTTCCACACATGTTTTTCAACGGTTATAGAATTTCTGTCGTAAAATCTCGACTTCCTCCTTATTTCAGCGATGGATATTTATTCCATTGCTAATTGACATTTTTCGGTCTAATTTTTTGATGACATACAACTTCCGTCACAATTTTGCTACGGCTTCTCAATCGTTGCCAAATTTTTGTTGGTAATTCCTTCATTTCTTGTAGTGGCCATGATGAACATTTAGTACGTTGCGGCGAACCGCCACTGCACATGTTGCTATTCCAATTGAAATTTGAATTCTTTTGACCCTCTTCTCGCGTGATCCTTACCCGACGGCTACGAGTGGTCATCTCGGGATTAGTTATAGGACCCAGACTCAACAGGCCTGGACCTTTGCTTTTGCTTCTCCCCTTTTTCTCCGTGATTAAGACATCGAACTCAGGAGATGAGCCTTGAGTCTTTCTTCTAGACTCCTCCTCCAAAAAGACTACTTTTAACCTTTTCTATTGAGACTACACCTTCAAGGGCTGAGTTGAAGAGAGTTGTTTTGAACGTCTCCTAAGAGCTCGGTAAGGATCCCAAAAGTCATAATCCAAGCAATTCATCATCATAAATGAGCCTCATGATGGCCATTTGATTAATGATTCATTGGTAAGTATTCAGGTGATCCATCATTGGTGTTCCATCTCAGTATCTTAAGTCCATGAGTTGTTTAATCAAGATTATTTTGTTGTTGCTAAATTTTCGAGCATAAAGGCTCTCGAGTTTGGCCCATAACTTGTCTACTTCCTTCTCGTTAGAGATATGATTACAGACATTATCATCTACCTAGGTTTTTATGAATTTGCATACTTGTCTCTGTAATAGACTCCAATCGATGTCGAATTTGCCTTTAGCTTTTGTGATACTGAATACCGATTCATTGTATCCCTTCACATAAAGGAGATCTTCCATCTTCTCCTTGCATACTTGAAAGTTGCCTCTGTTCAGACTGATCATTCTGCTTGTGTTAACTTCCATCATTTATATAGGATGACTAACTTAGTAACCACACATGTGAGTAGTGACTGTACACTTAAATAGTAACAATACATGTAAATAGTGTCCAATATCTTCAAATAGTAATCTAATTTATTTTCTAATGTGGAAGATCCACTATTTAATGGCAACCACAGAGTATACGATAATTAGACCTACACACCTAAATCGGGCTCTGACACTAGTTTGATGAGAGATAGACACACCAAAGTAGCGGAACAAAATCTCTCTCGTCATTTGTAAACCTGTGAAGAAATCTTCAAGCGGAGAAAACCACAGAAACTCCGAAATAAAACCAAAGAAAGACACATCAAATTTTTACGTGGATAACCTGTCCAATATGGAAAGTAGAAACCACGAGACCATAGTCTAAAATATTTCCACTATTTAAACTAATGGCTACGACACAATTTCTCTAGATAAAGCTATAGATAACATACCGAAATACTCAAGAGATTAAACTATTGGAAATACAATAAGAGTGAAAATATCTCACAAATAGAAGAATACTAGTGCTAAATTATCAGGCAAAAAACTCTCTATTTTATTAAGCTTGTACTCGTCTGAATACTTTACTTGGAATGCTTAAGTCTTCCCTCTTGGTGTCTATTTACGGGGAGAAATCTACTCAAGTCTTCCTTCCACTTTCAATATGAGATTTCTTAAATGGAGGGACTGCCAACAAGTTGGTGATAATGGCGCTTGAAGTTGAAGCAATTGGTAGATAAAGAATGGGCATTGGAGGATAAACTAGAGAGAGAAACTGACGGTTGATACTTAATTGGGCTGCAATAATAATACAGATGATAAACTTTGTGGTTATAACTTATAACTTATAGCCCTTTTTAAATGGTCAGAGAAGGTTTGTAATTTTTGTCTTTTTTTCTTCAACAATTAAGATATAAAAAATAAAAATTTGAAAAAAGAACATGACGTTAATTCTCCAAATTGCACAGAATATAAATTTAGGAAATGCATATTGAGATTATGATACTTGATTAAGGCTGCAAAAAGTGATCGAACCTGCATTCATCTTTATTATTTGAAGTACAAATCGCTGGTATAAACGAATAGCAAAAAAGATCTTATACATGTCTGATACTGCTTGCTACAGGAGACATCAACCGTTCAACTCAAACTTAGACCATTACTTTAAACTATCTTATGATCTGAAACTAAAAGCAAAGGACAGGAAACCCCAGAAAGCTACTGCTCACTTTTATACACAGACTGAAATAGTGAAGTGGATACCAGTGTTTAACCATTCCACCTTACATGTTATGTCCAGTCAATGGCTCCTACGTATTATCACTGTCTGTGAAACACCACCAAAATAACGGGACTGGGAACTTGATATTTTTCACTTCTGTTTTGGTTGCACCTATCCAAAATATGTCGTTTCTTGTTTTGTACAAGAGTGGCAGAGATTGGTCCTGTAACATTTTTTATGTAACTGAAATACAATATGATTCCTGAGCATCGAACGTGAGTAAATCTACTGAGTAAAATAGGAAAAAAAACTGCACAAGATCCCCAACATCCTCCTCTAACCCTATTCTGCGTAAAAAAAAATGACGCTGTTTTATGTATGCTTCAACCTTGTTTCACGCAAGAAAACGATGTCGTTTTATGTTGTTTACATCCCAAACGTCGTTTTTGACGCAGAAGAGGGTTGGAGGAAGGTGTTGGGTAGAGAGGGAAAACATACATACAACAGCTAATGATTAACCTCTAATTCTATTACTCGAAGAAATCCATACAGACGGAAGATTGATAACTATAAACGGATAACGGTTTGCTCTAGATTAAGGTTGATAAAGCTTATTCCCGCATCTGCATTTCCAAGATAGAAGATAATAACTACCATCGTCTCCATGAGCTGATGCTTTAAAAGTAAAACCCTTTCTCTGACGAGAAGGAACAACCAGTGTAGCCAAGCAAGGCCTGCAATTCACACACTTGTCAATACAAGCTGGAGGCCTCGAACCCAACACCATCTTTCTTCTTTGCTGCAAATTGTTACTGTTGCTTGAAGATAGAGAGCCGTGAACTGTAGATTCAAGAGGGAAGGGAAAACGATGAAATTTAGGGGGAAAAAAAAAAGGAAGATTGTTTTCTTTACTGAAACAGCATTAAAATCTCACAAGAGCTTGCATGCAGGGAATTGTTATATGAATAGAAGAAAAGATATGACAACAAAGGTAAGAAATTTAATGTTCATTCTTCTGTTTTACCTAATATTGGAGCTGAGATTATGATGAGGAAAAAGATGAAAGAAAGAGATACTGCAACTTTGAGGCAACTTGAGAGATTTCTTGATGGAATCATGAGTCTCCAATAGACCAGCACCTGCGTAATAGTGGAACTTGATCCTGATGTATGTTACAGTGAAGAGAAAAATCATAGCCAATAAAGGGATGCTGATGATGAGAGAAAGGGAAAAGGTAGGAAAATGTTGAAGAGCGAGGAAGTAATGTGATTTGATTGCGAGGACAAAGAGGCAAGTGGTATTTAGTTTAGATTTCTCGTTTAATATTACGGTATTTTATTGTATTTCATAAATTTTAGCCGTCTATTTATGTGTGCCTTATATAGGTTTTGTGTGGACCTTATGTGGATCTCATAAAATAAATAGTTAAAATTTTATGAGATAAAATAAGATATAGTAATATTAGATATAGGATTTTTTTTAGTGGTACAGGAATACATATACAGTATGTACGATAAAGACGAAAGTATGAGAGCGCTGGACATGTCTCTTGTGCCACTCTGCCGCTCACCAATTAAAGGCTATCGGACTTTGACACTGTTTGTGAACATGGACACATTTTTGTTGCTTCTTCTGGGAAACTGTGGCACTCACTTTATGTTTCTACTAAGCCACGACTATTTGGATCAGGCTGACTTGACTCTCATTTATTACTTCGCCTATATATTTAATCCCTGTAGCCCACAGACTCATTCTGTCCATCCCCGCATCATTTGCTTTCTTTTCTTCTTATCGGGGGATTCAAGCGTTTCATTGTCAGATTAGCATTTGATGATTGTTACAAAACTTTATACTGTAATACCTTACAATTCAATTTATTCAACTTCTAGAGAAGCTATGTGTAATTTTGGACAAGCTTAGTAAACTCATCATCCCTGTGTAGTCTGATAGTTTATGAGCAAAACAATTGCCAACTTTGGCGCATGCTCCAATCTGAGCTGTGGATGCTAAACACATACACCTTACAATTCTTGAATGAGTAAGAGTTAGGAACTCTCTCAAGTCTCACCTAGAGGTTTCTTTTGGCTATTATGGAGGGTGGAAAACAATGTCCCTCTGTTATCAACTGTGGTGTCTTTACTTTTTTTCTTGCGCGAGTTGCGAAGAGTGGTGAAGACTGAGGAGGCATGTTCAGGAGTTCAGGCTACCTCATTTTTCCGTAATACAACAGGTATAATGCTTTTCATGTTTTTAACCTCAAGTGAATCAGCTCCTGCAGCGATCAAACATATTTACCAATCTGAAAAGTCAATACCCTCAATCAACAATAGTGATTAGCTTATATCTTACTATTGTGTTGGCAACAGATTTCCTGAATTCTTCTCCTTGGAGCAATTTGTCTTTTTCAGCACTGTAAGTTAGAGTTTCATTGGCATATGCAGCTTCAAAACACTAGAAATAGCTTGACTAGGGACTTGACCTATGCAAAGAAGTCATTAGATAAAAAGCTCAAATACGGAAGAGAAATTCCAGGTTGAAACTACTCTCTCCTGCTGAAAACAGTAAAAAGTTTGTTATCTGTTGCAGCGTTCATTTTGGTCTTTCAGGTCCCGAGTCATATAAAAAAGAGGAAAAATGCTGCTGCTTTGGAAACTGAGATGATTTCTTTTCCCACTTCAACGGATTCCCTATGTTTGAAAACCAAGTTTGAAAGAACAAACGAGTCACCCAACAACTCTTACGAGCCGGAGTGCTCTTGTCGCAAAAGGTTGAATACTCAATTCAAAGAGCCCCTCACACTCCGACTTGATAAAGCAATTGGGGGGATGTAAATTAAGTACTCAACAGTTCGTTAAGAGAGAGTTGAACAATTCATAAGTTTACAAAGAACCCACCTTTAAAGTTCACAAGGGGCTCAAGAGTGTTGCTCCCACATTGCAAACCGTGAGATTCGAATCTTGCACCTTGTTACAAATCTGCCCCTCTGGAACCAACTGAGCTACGCCCTGCGGAGTGCTCTTGTTTTTAATACGGGTGGTGAATGAAATTAATTGTCACTTACGAGATTGATAACTCCCGTTAAGTCTTAAGAGCAATTAATAAATTATCATATGCATATAATAATTTGTAAAATATGTGATTTAAATAACAAATTCAATCCAATTAATATTAGCATTATGTATTTTACTCTTAACCAACCACATTTATAAAGTCTCTCAGGTAAGTCAGGAAAGGCAATTGAAAAAGTCCTACCACTAATTGTACCACCTTATAGAGCATATTAATAACTTTGGTTCATATCTTAGTTATGAATAGTAACGGACTAGACTGGAGGTAGCCTGGTCCGACTCTTTTTTATACAATTTACATCACTACTAAAACAATATCATTTTAATATAACTAATTAAAACAATTATTTTCTAAATTTAAAAACCAAAATGATATTATTTTAATCAATTATACCAAAACAATATCGTTTTACGTAAGACGTTGTTTTATTACAAGTAATCAAAATAATTAGTTTTTTAAACTTACAGACAAAAATGATATCACTTTAATTAGTTATCCCAAAATAAAGTCATTTTAGTGACCTAACTCGTTTCAGTTCCATTAACTTCATGTCAGAATAGACCAAAACTTTCACCCCTAGACATACCTAATGTTCTCTACTAATTTATATTCACTTTATTAGCTAATCAAAAATATAGTTTTGATCGTAAGATAGGGAACAAATGTCACAAATCAACTTCAAGGATTACATTAGTGAATGGATAAAAAATATTTAATTTTAAAAATTCAATTGTAACAAAAATATTGAATTTCATACTATATATCAATAAAAAAATGTATTCATCTCAATTCCACCCAAAACGACGAGACCAAAACCTTTTTTTTTTTTCTTACCTACAGTTGTTGTCATCTTGCTTGCCACAATTGATAGCCATCACTTGTCACCGGTCACTATTGCCTACCATATTCCACTATTATGTATTTAACAAGTAATCTTATATTGGTTTGTATTCAGTCGTTGAAACTTATCTTTTGTTGAATTATTTACTTCTCTAAAATTTGTTATAATTTTTTCATTTTCCTAATGTTTTTATTATCCTTTGATATATATTTTTTCTTTTTTCCAAACCAAGTTTAGGCTTCTTTGTGAATATTGTCCTCTAAAAAGGTAATTGTCTTTAATCATTTTTCCGTTTTAGTTTTGTGACTTTGGGTATTTAACTTTAATTTCCAGTAGAATATGTAAATACGTACAACCTTTGCTTTAAAGTTTAGCTTTTTGAACCTATTTGCTTTTATTAGGCTTCTTCGTTTATTACTTTAGTAGGTTTTCACATGTTAGGCTTGTTAGCATCTCATAATTCGCCCACATAGATTGGAGAACTTTTATATTTTAGCTACTGGGCACCAATTTTATGAAAAACCCATTGATGTGCATGAAGAAGAACACCAATTTTCACTTGAGAAAGGGTGTTTATTGATAGGAAGTGGGTCATTCCATTATTGGCAAGCATGCTTGTCTATTCCATTATCCACTTTTATTCAAAAAAAAAAAAAACATTCTCCTTTACTATTATAAATTTTCTTATCGTTGAATAAAAGTGGATAATTTAAATAGGAAACACCCACATTAGCTTACCTGATCATTAGGGACCAAGTTAATGTGTTGATAAATGAATTTAAGGTCTTATTTAATTGAATATATTCTTATAGATAAATAAGAAAAGTAAAAAAAAAAAACTTATAATAATTCAACCTCTTAAGGAAGATTCAATGATTCAACATAGGCTTATACAAGATCAGTTCTTGGTATGAAAAACGACAAAAATATTTTTATTATGATAAACATTGAAAGGTGGAGGATTCACCAAGTTAAATAAACATATAGTTGTGATCAAAGGTGATATGGGACTTTACAAACAAGTTGGACATGATGTCAAATGACAAATGATTTTTTTTTTACGAGTATAAGAAAGAGAAAGAAATAAGACAAAGACTTAAGTAAGAAATTGGTAGTGGTAACCCATTTTACATCAATGAGGATGATACTGACAATAATGAAGTTATTATTCTTACCTAAGAATATGGGATTGATGCAATTGATACAAGAAAAAGAATAAGATAAGTGCCTAGCTTTTTTACTCTATGAAATTCATGAAAGGCAACCTTCCATCCATTGTGCATTATAATCTAAGTAAGTAGCTCATAGTATGACAATAACAATTATTAGATAGTGGCATGATGTAGGTGTGTAATTCAGTGCTACTCAATCTTACTATTACCAGATGTTATTACTTTTTATAGTTTAAGATTTAAAGCTCCTTCAATTAATGACTATATGAGTGCCTTCCAAGAAATTATTTTGGTGAAATAGAAAGTTATTTGAGTGTAAGAAGGACTTGGGTAATTTATAAGTATTCAATTATATGTGATAAATAGACACATAGGAGACATGAATCTATTATAAAAGTTTTAATTTATTATGCTACGAGGGGCGTTATTTTTAAATTCAATTAATGTATCAAAGCTGATGAGAAATGTTGATACTTTTTTATGCTATGGGGGACAATATTTTTAAATTCAATTAATGCATCAAAGTTTATGAGAAATGTTGATATTGTTTTACACATATCTGATGAATTTATGAATGAAATTAATCCAAAAAATTGTACAATTCATCATTAATAATGATCTTGCTTATAAAGCAGTTAGGAAGAAGTTATAAAAGTATGTATAATTCTTTCTTTTGGATTCCTTATGATACAAATTGTATTGATATAAAAAATATATAAGATGGTAAATGCTTTCATAAAATGAGACAAGTGACTAAGTGCATTAATAATTGTGCATAGGTTTTGAATTTGATAAGAAAAGATTTCACAAATTGTGGGAATTTATTTCGATAAGATCTTTAAATAATTTCTTGTCACTTCATTGTTTTTTTCAAATCAATAATAAGTTGAAATAAATGTTTACAAGTAATAAGTAGATTGTATCTTAGCATGTTAAGTCTAATGTTATAATGGAGGTTTCTAGGATTATGCATGATGATATTGAATTTTGATCTAATAATTTGTGATTTGAGTTCGTGAGCCTTTGATGAAAGTACTTCGTTTGACTAATAGTAATGAGAAGTTAATAATGAATTACTTCTGTGATATTATAGAAATGACAAAGGAAATAATTAGAATATAAAAAATAGATTTTCTTTGTACACATCTTATCTTATAGTTATTAATGAGAGGTGCGAAAATTGACTCTAATGCATCTATTTTAGACCAAGTTTCATAAAGAGAGTTGAATTTAATATACGAATGTTCTTAATCTTAATAATTATTTCAAATAATATAATGCAAGACCTCATTAGCTCAAAAATATAGTCATACAAGGATGTGTAAGATGATTTTAAGGTGCACATTGCAATAAGTTAAAGATACAAACTTAATCCAAGTATACATTTTTTATGTGTTATTTAAAAATAATCATCACTTAATTTTATTTATGAGATTACTTTTGTTGTTTTATAGTTAATTAGTGGGATCAATTCAGAATTAGTATTTTAGAATTGAAAATGTTTGTAATTTAGATTCTTAGCCAATGTGAGAATGGGTATAAAAGAAAATTGAGAACATTTAAGTTCTTCCATTATAAGATAAAATATATTAGATTACAAGAGATTGATTAATTTGGTATTTGTTCGATATAACATAAAACTTCGAGAAAGATACTTTATTATCACTATTAATTTGAAGATAACTTTTACAAATAGTTTTTTTAAATATATTTATGAAGATTCTCAGTAGAACAAATAGTTATATTAATCTATTCGTATGGATCTTTTAGTAGATTGGGTTTTAGAGGAACAAAAATTTATAAGTGAAAGTAAATTGGAAGAAGATCTTGGATGAAAAAATATTGACATGACATTTGATATATTAGATATGAATGATGATGAAGATGAGACTCTCTTTTTAATATAAGGACTATGTACCAAATAAAAGTTGGGGCCAATATGATTTAAGTAGATATGTTGTGGATATATATATACATACATATATA
Organism: Erythroxylum cataractarum; assembly: GCA_024703695.1. NCBI lineage: Eukaryota > Viridiplantae > Streptophyta > Magnoliopsida > Malpighiales > Erythroxylaceae > Erythroxylum > Erythroxylum cataractarum. Next base: position 37,712,187 of record JANJEY010000001.1, on the reverse strand, counting down.
TACACATATGTTGTTTTTGTTTTTGATTCAAATTTTACTTTTACTTTATTGTGTTTATGGCCACAAATTCTTGTTGTTGTAGTGACTTTATTATATAATGCTTATGATGTCACACATTCTTTGTTTGAATTAAATCTATATTTATGTGTTGTTTACTTTAAAGGATTAGATATTTATTTTAGATACAAACTCTTAATGGAGTTTGTTTATTGTGTTAACCTTACTTTAACTTAATAAATTATGATGTGTCATAATTTTTGCCTATTTTTTTGAATTGAAATTTGGAAAAATATTTTAGTGTGATCTTAAGTGTTGGCATGTTAAAGTAGAAATTACAATTTCCAAACTTTGAATTTATAAGAGAAAAACATGTTAAAAGTTGTTTGAATCTTATCTTGGCCAAGTTTAGGTGAAATATTAGTGAAATTGTTGGTTTTAGGATCAAAAGAATCACAACGACAAAATTTTCACAAGAAGTTTAAATGGTTTTAAATAGGGCTAAGATGAGGGAGCTAATAATCCAATTTTAAGTAGTAATTGTAAATCATGTTGGCTAATTTTCTTTGTTTTTGTTGAGGGAAGTGGAACCCTTTTAGAACTTTGATGACTAGGAGACAACTAAGTCTTAATGCGAAGTGTTTAATTTATTCATGTATTTGATTGCCTTTTTGTACTTTTGTTTTATGATTATTTTCAATCAATTTCTAACATGAGTGATTAGTTTATTAATTGAAATAATCAATTGTTAGATTAAAGTTTGGATACATTAAATTTATTTTTTTCATAATTAGCATCAATAAGTTTTAATTTGTTGCATAATAAATTATTACTTTTAGGAAAAAACATTCAACTAGATTAAATGCAATTAAAAATATTATGTTATCTTGCTTCAATAGTTTTTCTTTTATTAAAGCTATTGTTTAATTAAACTTTAGATCATATTTAAGATTGTTAAATAATAAAAGTTAATTGAATGATGTATTTTCGATTAGGTAATCCTAATTTTAGACAAATATTTAATATCACATTGAATATATGATTGACAAAATAATTATTTTGTGTCAATTATCAATCATATTTTCAAAAGTTGGAAGCAGCTATAAATCAAGGTTTGTATTATTATTAACTCTCAGTTTATTATTTCCCTTATTGTCTTTGTCACTAAATTTCATATTATCTTAATCGCATTTCATTTTGTAATGATTGTCAAAGTCAAAATAGAATTTCTCGTGACATCAACTCCTACTTCTCTATTTTACATTTGTTGATTATAAGAATTTAAGATTTAGTTTGGGATGCAAACAATAGCTTCATCAAATTGTTTCAAGTTAACTATAACTATTGTCAAACAAGTAGGCCATTATTACTTATATTGAATAATGCTACGTATTTATTTTGAATTGCTAATAGACTTAATCTATATAGTTCATTGTGTTGCTATATTTGTTTGACGATAATAATTTAAAGTATGCAAACAATTTCATATTATATAAATACATAATGTGTGAGTTACCATCTAGAATTTATTTTCTTTATCAAGTAAAACAAAAGTCATATTGTAGTTAAAATAAGAAATGATCATGCACTTAGGAAAAAAAGACAGGAATAGGAATGGTTTTTGATAATTAAATAATAGCTGTTGATCCTAAAAATGGTAATTATATAATAGGAGTACTAATTTATATTAAAACTAAAATTTTAATTATATAAATTAAAATTTTATTTTATGATTTCAATTAATTATTCGAAATGATATATATTATTAATTAGCATTGTACAATATCACAACCAAAACAAATGATAATTTCAGTACGATTTTCATAAATTTGACTATAATAATTAATTAACAATAAATGTAAAAATAAAATTTACATTTCCATCAAATTCTAAAAATCTTGTGTTTCTCATAAAATATCACTTTAATGAGATGATTAAGCTTAAGGTCCGAAAGGCCTTAACTCCAAAATAATTAATAAAGAATCATTTGAATAATGCCACATAATCCTTTTTTAACAATAATAAGGCTCATAAAAAGTCAAGAATATCCCTCAACTCATTGTTAATTGCGTCTTTTTGACAAATACTATCTTCTTAATTTATTTTTCAAACAAATTGAAAATTAGAATTATTTTAATATGTTAAATTATATTAAAGTATTTTTAAATGTCTTAAACCCTTATTTTGTCAAACTCAGCTTGTTAAATCGTTTAGCATCAAGGAACCGAAGCCTAATTGTCCCATCTTCTTTAGGACGCTCAAATTCAAGTATGCTAATTGAGAAAAGAGAAAACATTAATGACTAATTGCAGTCTGTTAACTAGATAGAGGTTCTTTAATTAGGAGAGGAATAGGTTAATGACCACCGTTTGATGTGTACTTTTACGTTCTTCCCTGGTTGAGATTTGCTTGAATCCAGTCCGAGGAATAGGATAATGACCACCATTTGATGTCCTGGTTGAGATTTGCTTGAATCTACTCCGATAAAATTGTGCATTTTTCAATCAAAAAAGGAAAAGGCGTACCTCTGCAGCATTCGCGTAGTCCGTGGAACAACTGTTCAAATCATGGAGATAACGTCATCGGGTAACTGTTTCTATCCACAGCTTTTAACAGTATCATTCCTATACAACACTATGCATGACATCACCAATTGGACAAGAATGCTACTATTCACATGTTATTACAAGCAAGCTAGCCCAAAGTAATCTTTGCATTTAGAACAAGGATGCGAATTTCGTAGCTTACCGACAGTACTACTATTCACATGTTATTACTAATAACCTAGCCCAAGGATGCAAATTTTGTACCGTATCACCTTACTAATTATTTGTATTTAGTTGCTTAGGAGGTATTTTAGGTAGATTTTAATTATAAAGAGGCATCTTTAAGTCATTTATATCCAGATTAACCTCCGTTCAAGCCGGGTAGGTCTTTTGCAGGAGGTAAAGCTTTGACTTCAAGTTTTAAACAGATACATATACGAAGGGAAAGGAGGGGGGTTCAAATTCGCGACCTCACTTAAGCCAACCATACTAATTATTACAGTACAAAATTTAATAATACTAGTGGGTGGTATCAGTCGAAAATACCAGCTTAATATTAACTAATTTCATGAAATTTATAAAAACTTAAGATTAAATTGTAAAAAAAAGTTAACCTAAAAATATCAAAAGCCCTAGTGTTCTTCCATTACTCTTGTTTCTCGTGCCTCCTCTCCTTAGCGTCAGTCTCCCTCTCCCTCGTCTCTCTAGAGTCCAGTCTCCACATCACTCTCACTCTTCTACAACCGTCTCAATGTAATCTCTGTCACCTCATCGTCCTTTTGCCTTGTTACCGCCATCGCCAGTCACCATCAACGCTACTAATCTCTTGCAACTTGTCCCAGCTCCGACTCTCGACACCCATCACAGATTGTCCTCTAGGCTCCACCTCAGCTCCGAGTCCTTTGACTCATCGTAGACTATCCTCTAGGCTCCACCTTCGGTCCTCTACTATCACATTACCTCACCCTCCATTGTATCCTCGTCTTATGTTGTAAAATTCCAGTGTTGTGAGCTTGTGCCTGTAATAAAGATAAATCTAATGTTACATTTTCCAAGCAAAAAATCCACTGGAAGTGGAACTGTGTGTGATAATTGATAAATTGATAATGTGATTGCTTATGTTGTAGTCTTATGGAACTATGGTGTATGGCTTGTGAATTGTAATTGTGGAAATTTGAATATATGAAATTCATAAAAATTAAATGTTGTTTGGAAATTAGAAATGATTGTATTTTTATGATGATTAGAAACTAGAATTTTGAATTAGATTATGAATTTGAGGTTATTCATTTGTTGTTCAAAATTGGATTATGAATTTAATGTTGTTTTGTCTAAAATTTGAGATTGAGATGCTTTAAATTTTGAATGAAAGGTTAGTATTTATTATAAATTATGTTATATCTTATAATTGAATTTGTAATTATCAAAATGGATTAGTTAATTTATGGTTGAATTATATGATTGGTAATTATACAAATTGATTCATAGTTGTGAATTTGTATCTATGATTAGATTATTTAATCAACTAATCAATAATTATACAAAATAAGTTATATTTAAGACTTTATGGTTGGATGAAATAATTATAGAAAATAGGTTATAATTGTGAGTTTATGTTTAAATTATGTAGTCAAACAAAATGAATTATATTTGTAACTTTATGGTTGAATTATGTGATTACACAAAATGAATTATAGATGTGAGTTTATAGTTGAATTATGTAATAATATAGAATGAGTTACATTTGTGGCGTATGAGTTTATGATTAAGTTATATAATCATACAAAATAAGTTATAGTTGTGAGTTTATTTTTGAATTATATAATTATACAAAATAATTTATAATTGTGACCTTATGTTTGAATTATGCAATCACATAAAATGAGTTATAGTTGTGAAAATGTAGCAATAAATGTATGTATTTGATGTTTAGATATAGAAAGAAACATAAGTTATTGAGAAACTATTATTGATCCATATCTTCATGTTTTTTATGCAATTTTATTTTGATATAAAGTTATTAAGTTAATTTTGATATATGTCTTCATTTATTTTTACAGATAAATAGAAGCAAGTTCAAGTACTCCTGATAATTCAGCCATTTTACGAGGATTCAATGATCTAGTTTAGGCTCATACTAGATTGGTTTCTAGAATAAAGAATCATACCATTTATGTTGGGCCTGGGCCCCGTATCCTCGATTCCCAAGGCGGTCCCTTGGGTCGCGCCTGCGATGGGCGCCCAAATACCGTCGGACCCGATCCTAACATCCATACAAATACATATTCGATTCATATAATCATATAACAATACATACATACATTCTACACATACGCGCTTTGTACACATGCATTCTAAACAAACATTCATCATTCCAATTGCATAAATCATCTGTCATTCTCATTCGAAGAAATTCACCAAATAGTCTCAAAATATAACACAATACCAAAATGAAATTTAATCCCAAAATACAAAAGTATGCTCCATGATAAAATGCTGGTGGGCTAACCAAAGTACTAACTTATACAAGGCTCCTAACTAGCTTGAAGTTTCCGATGCCTTGCAAGG
>JANJEY010000001.1:37637397-37662408 GCA_024703695.1 Erythroxylum cataractarum | reverse complement strand
ATTATGCATGAACAGTCCTAAGTCATTCTGATCCATCTCATCCTATGCCAAATTTACTATTTTACCCTTCCAGTAGGGGGTGGGATGTTACACATAAGGTCTTTTACATCAACAAAACAGTCAAGAATTAAATTTATATAATCATTAAGTATATCAACGTAACCAATCTAATAAAAATAGTGAAACAATTCATGAGCCACTATACAACTAAATCCAAGACAAAAAAACTACCTACGTGTAGTAATATCCCGAAATGTCAAAAGACTACATGATCCACTCAGAGCTTCAAGCTCACTAAATTAATTTGCGTACATCACATAGAAACACATAGGCTTAGCTTATAACTCAATGTATACTAGTTAGGAACCACATAGGCCTAGCCTATTAATCACTCATCCGGTGAACATAAGCTCTAGTTCTAGTACCCAAAAATAAAAAAACATCATATTTATAAGTCAAAACTTGTCAGAAAATAAATCTTAGAATAAGTCAAAATAATCATGTGTGTCGCCACTAGTATGCCAAACTAGAGTGCACACTCACCAATTCTTGGTATTGGATTGACTTTCATTCGTGGTGAGTCCGGACTACAATCGACAAGAGCGTCGTAACCTTGGGTGATGACCTCGTCGGTGTGGAGACTCTAGGTGTGGAATTACCCGCAAGTCCCATAAAAGGTGTCAATACGAGGACTCAACTTTTATGTACCAACGTCAAAGGTACAGGGGTCACTTAATCTATTATGCCTAGCACACGATTGGCCAATCGTTACCTCACCAATAAAAAATCATATACAAATATTAAGTATAAAAATCAAGTAAGGCACCATGCTTTTATTTATCAGTCCAATCAATAAAATGGAACCTTGTCATGACTCTAAGACAAAAGAGAACACAAACACATAACATACATGGCTCAATTTCGTATATAAAAATTCCAAAACATTATTTCATGCAATCAAAATCATCTGTTGCACTCCAAGTGCAAAGTTGTTCAAAAATGTAGTTTCATAAAATAAAACATTGTCCTTTACACTTCAAGTGTAGGTTTTTTGAAAGCATATCATTTCTAAAATATGTAATAAAAATATCAGTTGCAGACCAAGTGCAAATAGTTATTCAAAACAATGCCGTTTATTAAATACACTAATATACTAGCATCTATTTGAGATTCAATTCTACTATGCATTACCTAGGTTTGAAATTCACATACAAGTCATCATACATGTCTTAGGATGTTCTAATCCCATTTAAGAGACATGATTTACCCAACTCACCTCAAAAGAAGGTGTACACTCCCTTAACTTCAATAATCCTCGAGCTCTTTGATTCACATCTCCCGAGTCTTTATACATAAAAATATATAATGTATTTACTACTCAAATATATATGTCATATTTATACATTATCACATAAGTGTATAAAACACAATATCACTCTTTTTAAGCTATAGGATTTGACCATTAAACTTCTCACATGGTTACTTCCTTTCTATTCACATTAGCTTTTCTTTTGCATTTTCCAAGGCATTTAATGCCTTTAATCCAATACTTAATCATTTTAAAACATAATTAATCACATTTTTATCTAAGCACATTAGATCATTATTCATCAATCTAAGCAACAATTCAAGTTTACTCTAAATAAACATGAATGTTGCTTTCAATATATATCACTACGTATCCTTAAATCCTAAGCTAAGTTCACTTAGACATTTTATCAAACACCTAATGTGCATGACTTTTAAGTCACATTTTAAAGACTTTATTATAGTAATTAATGCTTTTATCTTGTTATATCATAAATACTTCCAAACAGTGACACATTTCACCACTCCATTCAATTCAATTTCTGTCATTTAAGTTACATTTATCATAATTACACAACTCATTGCATATATCCATTCCTTCTCCCATCATTTCAACCAAGCTTCATCCAATAGACATCTTTTTCATTTTTCATCATCAATTCACATTATACATGTATAATTAACACCATATAATTCCTTTAAATCATCAATTTCAAAAGATATCCAAAAATTCACAACTTTCACCAAAGAGGGGCGTTTTGGTTTTGACTTAAGCAACCATCTCCATGACACATTTCATTCACCTAAACCATGTTTCATGCATATTCAAGCATGGAGAACATCATATCTTAACGCCAAACTCAAAGAGACAGATGAGACAAAATTTACCTAAACCTTCCATTTGTGATATCTTCAAATACTTTGAGAATTTCTCAAATATAATGATAGATTTTAGTTCCTTGACCCCAAATTAGCTTAGAACACCTTGATTTGAGTTGGATAATCAAAAAGAGGATAGAATTTTAGGGATGTCTGAAACTAGCTTATTCTTCTATGCTTTTCTCCTTTCTTCTTCCCTCGTTTAATTAAAAGAAGATCTTTTAAGTATCTAGCAAGGAGTGCACGGTCATACATAAGAAGGGTATAAAATTTTGACTCTTTTCTTTACCAAAATATGGTGAAACTACCTTCTTGCCCTTAGGTTATGTGAAATTACCATTATACCCTCCAAACTTTCCCTAAATTTGCAATTAAGCCCAAAATTTGGGAATCACCAAAACCTTAATTTTTATTTTCATCCTCGAACTTTTAAGAATAATAATTAAGCCCTTTAACTTTATAAAATTACATATTGGTCCTCTAAGAATTGGAAAAATTACATTTAAGTCCTTCAACTTTTAACAATTTGCAAATAAGCTTTTATGTACATCAACTTTTGCAATTAAGATTTCTAAGTGTCCCATAAGTCTATAAATTATCTAATCACCTATAAGGCATTAGAATACATTTAATTCAACCACCATGGTCACGTCCATCCAATGGACTTGGTTTTACACTCTTAAAACCTTATATGTCGAAAATCTTCAAGGTTTCGCATACCGATGGACTCTAAGTTCAGTAAGGGCATATAATATTATAAATCATTAACATATATACCCAAAGGAATTAAATACATATTTGAACTCATATACAACTATGTATGTATCAGTATACAATAGTATCTCCAAGTATAGCATAATAAAAAAGGTTTAGAGAGTCCGACGTTACAAACTCATAGAGGTACTCTATTGCTTGGTTTGAGAAAAAGTGCTACAAGGAAAAATCGAGATGAAATATGGAAAGAAAAAAAAAGTTGTAAAGTTATTTACCAAGGTAATCAATAGAAATTTTTTTGAAGAAGTTAGAAGGCAACTTGGTATGACTTTAAGAACAAGGGAGTAATCGGTGAAGGGGACTGTTAAAAAGCCACTGACATCCTTTCTTGATAACTCTAAAGACTTCCCATTTGTCCCATTTATTATACAAACTTTTCATAATATTCTAGAATAACATCCAGAATACTACTGAAAGTGAAGTTGGTGTCTATAAAAGGAGCCGAGCACCATAACATGTGGTGTGTGTGAGTGACCAACAATTAATTGATTGTGAGTGAGTGCAAAGTGAGGTGTATGCTAGGAGTGAGTGAAAGAGAAGTATGTGCCATGAGTGAGTGAAAGTAAGGTGTGTATTAGTATGGAGTGGAGAAATCATGAGAATATTGTTTGTAAAATATTACAAACAATATGTTATGTTTTGGGTTTCTTTTCAATTAGGTCCTCCACACATTGTGATAAAAAATCAACAACAAACTCATCTGTATGATATTCTTGGGGATGTGGATCATATATAGCTCTAGAAAGTTCTTTAGTCATATCTGATTTAATTCTCTTAATCTCTTCCCCAACCTTTTGAAGTTCTCTTTTCTTATAGAACTCTAAAATAAGAAAAGATTATAAAAATTTAAGGAATAAAGTTAAAAAGAAATCCTAACCTTAGGTTATCATTCTCAATCTCACAAAGTAAGTAAACTTGTGAAACATCAACTCTCTACATCTCTCCTCTCCTTATTATCGCTGTCGCCAAGCTAACTTGTTGCTGCTTGTTGCCAGATTTACTGAGGTCAACCCTCTCAACCATGATCGACTCTATGTTATCGCCTTATTTTCTTCATCTTTTTTGTCGCTTTGTAATGTGTTTATTCCATTAATCATAAAGGTTGATGTCTCATTCCTTTACTATCTTAAATAAAGTCTTTTGTTTCTTGTAATAAGTGGTTTTACTTACTTAGAATTCACATGGTTTCACAGGAATGCATATAATTCTAGATAGAACCTGACATTTAGTATAATCAACTTTTTCACAATATTAAGATGGAATTTATAACATATTATGTATTAGAACTTGGTAAAACATATCTTTTTAAAAACTTATTTGGTTATGTGAATTAAAAAATGGCCTTCAATACTCACATAGACATGGGTAGATTAGAAAATGATGGAAACTTCCAGTTAGCTGTGTTAATTGTTGCATAGTAATTTTATATACTTATACATATATTGTATGAATCTTTCTCTATTTCACTTATATCTGAATTTGGTTAGAACTTTGATATTTCTATGATGCTTGATACAGATGAGCTACATGTTCATAGCCGTAACTTAAGCATATATGTAGGATATTGGATGTTATAGTAGAAAAAATATAGGACATTAGTGTTGGGACCCGTTTTCAGAACCCAACCTCTTGCGAATATCATAACTAATTTGAGTGCATCTTTACTACATCATTCTCTTCAATACATTACATTAAAATAATTTTCATCATTTACATTTCAATACCTTAAAAAAAAGGGTTTTACAAAGCTATAAAGGCCTTTTAAGCCACCTTACAACATAATCTGAAAACGCAAAATACAAAATAAGAAAATTTGGAGTGATGCCTTGACTTTCTTTCACTCCATCTCTTGCTCATCACCTAGAGGTAGGACAGAAGGGGGGTAAGCTTAAAAGCTCATAGGTAACAAGTTTATAACGGAGAATAAAAAAAAATCATTGAAATGTTCATTTGTTATAGAAATTTCGTATTGAATGCATAAAACTCAGAGTTTTCAAATTCTCCACCAAATTCATAATTTCAGCTCAAAAATTCATAGTTAAAGAAACATCATCAAATAAACATAACATCTACATGTAACCATCAAAGCATAACACTCAATTATGCAACATTCTTGACAATTCAAAGATGCAATGCACAAATAAATGGCTCGAGGGTTTCATGGAAACAGAAAGGTGAAACTGAAATTTGTAATATGAACAGAATGAGTCTATTTCGGAGCTCATATGCCACAAGTGGGTAGCCAGGAGAAGGCTCTTGTCAACGTGCACGTGACGAATAGAATGGTTCCACTTTTGCCCAAACAAAAACACATAATCATGCTCAAATCATTTTATCAAATGCTCATACTTTTTCTTCTTTTTGAATATACAAAATGCCATGACATTTTTCAAGGCATGACATAAAATGTTTCAATGCATTTCTATCTTTATTTTGAAATTCATTAACAAAATGCATGTATCGAACATTTAAAGATTCCTCAAATCATTTAAAAACAATAGTTGCATCAATTTTGAAGAAATTTGAAATCATTTTACTCTTTTGATTTAATAGAAAACATTTAAGGCTCATTACTTCTATTATAATCGTGAAACCCACCTGATGTCCTTGCTTATAGGCTTGCTCAGAATGTCCTTTCTCTTTGAAAATAATCTGAGGTCTCTAAGGCTCTTTCCTGGTGTATCTTTAATGTGTGCTCCGTGAGCTGATCTAACTGAAATTGGTCTCTTCACCAAATGAAGAGATCCCTGACTCAAATGGAAGCTCTTCTCTTCCTCTACCATGTTCTCTTCTTGAACAACCTCAAAATCTCTCTTATAGGCTAAGGAAATTGAAACCCTATCTTGTTTTCTCTTCTTTCTCTCATTCTCTTCTTCTCCTTGTATTTCTCTCTCTTTTTCATGACATTCTCTCTCTCTTTCCTTCTCCTTTTTCCTTATTCTCTTCTGCTTCCTTCCATTTATAGTCAAGACAACACTTCTTCTTCCAATTATGCCCTTCCATTTATGCCTTATGTCGTTTACACCTAAGTGTCTTGCTAAAAGCACCCTTGAATATTCTGACATAACACTTTATTCTAAAAGAATCTTCTCTATTGTCTTACATTTCCAATGATACCAAAATCATTCAATTTGGCTTAGTGATTCGAAAGATACACTTTAAACATTTTTTGGACTGCTCTTGTCCAAATCAGCATACTATGCACAACCCCTATCAGAAATTAACACCTCTTAGAAACTGAATTTGACTTTAACTTCTTCATACCATTTATAGCTCCGTGTATCTAGTTTATCTTGAAACAAGAATCATCTTATTCGAATCTCTAGTAATCTAGAAATCATCAAAATATTAAAGTATGTTTTAGTAAAATATCCAATTGATATCCTTACTTTGTTTCAATCCATCCTTTCAAATCAACACCAAGAGCTATGACCTTCAATGGAGACGCAAACATAAATGTTAGGAATCTAAGAGTTCACGAGTCACTTCATTTAACTTTGAAATTTACAACTTTGAAGAAGACCTTGAGGTCAGATTTTATCATCGAAAGGGTCAAAATGAATCAGACAATAGGATTTGACAAAGCCAAAGGAAAACAGACGAATGGAAAAAGACAGAAAGAGTGAAAAATTTGCTATAACTTTCCTTATAGATATCGTATTAAGATGTTCTTTATATGACTCGAAAGAAGACTTCAAGATCTACAACTTTCATGAAGACCTTGAAGACAGATTCTATCTTTTGAAGGATTGAAAATGAAACAGAAGATATAAAATGAACAGTAACCCAGAAGATAGCAAAACACAGACGAAGTGGAAGACAGAAGAAGCAAAAGATAGATGATAGCAAAACATAAACGAAGCAGAAGACAGAAGAAGCAAAGGAAAGATGATAGCAAAACACAGAAGAAGTGGAAGACCAAAAAAGCGAAAGGCAGAAGATAACAAAACACAGAAGGAACGAAAATAAAAGGAGCAAAACATAGAAGATAGCAAAAGACAGAAGAAGTTCATAAACAGTAACGTAGATGAAGTAAAAGACAGAAGATGCGAAAAACACAAAAGAAGTAAAACCCAGAAGGAATAAAACCTAGAAGAAGACACGTCAGCAAAACACAGAAGAAGACGCATCAGTAAAACACAGACGATACAAAACACAGAAGGAGATAACATCATCACAAAGAAAACCCAGAAGGAGATGACGTCATCATAGAAGAAGAAAAAAGGCAGACGATATAAAAGACAAAAGATACAAAACATAGACGATACCAAAGGCAAAAGATACAAAAGGCAGACGATACAAAACATAGACGATACCAAAGGTAGAATATACAAAAAGTAGACGATGCAAAACACAGAAGATATAAAACACAATCGATACCAAAGGAAGAAGATACACAAGGCAGACGATACAAAACACAGAAGATACAAAACACAGATGATACAAAAGGCAGAAGATACAAAAGGTAGACGATACAAAACACAGAAGATACAAAACACAGATGATACAAAAGGCAGAAGATACAAAAGGAAGATGATACAAAACACAAAAGATACAAAACACAGATGATACAAAAGGTAGAAGATACAAAACAGAGAAGAAGATGACATCATCATAAGAAAACACAGAAGGAGACGACGTCATCACAGAAGAAGCAAGAAGGCAGAAGATCTAACTTCTCTCTTGTACATCTTCCTTTGTAAGGACCATGACTTTTTTCCTAGAAGTCCAAAAATTCCATACTATATAGCGTTGGAAAGCTAAAGGAAAGATCTACAACTCTTAAGAAGGAAACCTTACCAAAATCTATCTAGATGAATCCCAATTTTCCCCTAAAGTTTGAAGATAAATTTTACATTAATCCACCAATGTACTATACTAAGTTCTCACTTCATGACAAATTTTGAGACTCTTAGAGACATAATTGAAATTTTATGTCTTCATAAGAAATATAGCCATATATTCCTAGTTTAATCCAAATCAAGAATTATCTCGTTTGGATAACTAGAGAAAAGTTGAGGCTAAAAGACCATAACATTTCCAAAAACATTTTCCAGATCAACCATCCTTTTTGTTTCACAATCTTTCCTTAACCTAACTCATACTAAGATGACCTTTTCCACTTCATTTACCCTTCATTCTCAACTTTACCTCAAATAATAGCATCCGAAGAAAATATATAGTCCATGATTAATCATGAACACCAACAACAGAACATACACATATGTACATCTCTTTCATCAACGTTCCACAAAAATGCAACTTCATTTTTGGCTTTCATTCTGCTTATAACTTTCACCTTAATTCTTCTTACTTCAAAATCTTTTATCCACCAGAAGCACCAAAGAAAAACTTGGACATATTCACATTTCTCATTCACTACTTTACTCTTTTCTATCATTTCTGATTCAAGAATCTTCATTCATTTGTTCTTTACTCATGACTATTTGCCAAAATTTCTCCTTCAAATAATTTTAACTTCTATGAAACATTTGGGGTCTAACAATTAGATTTAGCATGAAATATGTTTGATTTTGGAAACATGTATCTAAAATAATTTGGATGTTAAAATATATTTGTGACATAGAGTCTCTAATTAGTAGTTTATTTATGGCTTAATTTTTACTTTATCTTTTAGTCTTTCTAAACGGAATAATGGGGTTACTATAGGACTTGGCTCATTAATAGTAATTAATATGGAACCAACCAACTTATTTATTTTCAAGTTATTGTTTTTTTTGCCTATATTTTTGTATTACTGTTAAGATAAATAGAGGAAAGTTTAAGTACTCTCAATAATTCAACCTTGTTAGGTAGATTCAATGATCAAAATTAGACTTATGCAAGATTAGTTCTTCGTATAAAGAACCATAATACATAAATGTCACCAACATTACGTTTAAGACAATATAAAGAGCACTTTCATGATACATCCAATCATCGTTATCAACATACATTCAATCATTAACATTAATCATATTAACATAAGTCAATCATCAACAATACACACATGTTCAACGTAAATGTTACTAGCATTATGTTTAAGACAATATAAAGAGCATTTTTAGTAATATCATAAAATAGAACACATTTAATATGTGAATTTATTACTACCAATATTGAATCTTGATTTACAGTGCTCGCGTTTTGTTCTACTTAGCATTTTTATTTACTTAATGTCTTTGTAGATTTGTGTTATATTGTTTGTATCATGTTCGATTATGCCAGAGTTCTATATCTAGAATTATGATGATGATTATATCTATTTATGGATCTTTATTTATGAATTTCTTCTAGATAATTAATATTTAAACAAAATCACTTTAACATAAAACAAACTTAACTTCATATTGTCTAGGTAAAGACAAGAACAATTTAAAATAATTGATAAGATGCATATAATAAGTGTTTTGATACCATATAATAAAATTTGTCAAAATTCTATACACCTAGCAATTAACTCATATCTATTAAGTAGACTTGTTTGTAGTAATTTTATGCTTCGTCATTCACATTAATGTGGTATTCTTCTTGATTTATATAATATCCTAATCCATAATCTATTGTACATAAAGATTAAATCAAACTTTGTTACTTGATTATGAATTAGATTAATGTAATCATGTTTTTTCTTATGAAGAACTTTGCGCAAGAGATTATGTAGTGCTTTGGGGTAGATATTTGCTAAATTACTATTTTGTATTATATTTGGATGTTAGGAGGTGCTTTGGAAAAAAGAGAGGTCAAAAGTGGCTAAATTGGAGAAGAAATGCAGCATAGCTAAGAAAAGCAAAGGAGGGCTCAGTCTTGGTTTTGGAGAAAAGAGAAAAACATTGAGTAGAAAACAAAAATTTAAAATGGAGGGTTTGGCGTGTTTTGAAAGGACAGAAACGAAAACAACGCAGCCAAAGATGAAGAAGATAAAGCCCAGTGTTTTGCAAAAATAAAAGAAGGCTTTCGCGTGGTTTAAGAAAGAAAGAAAGGAACAAAGCAAAGAGGAGGCTTCAGCATTTTTTAGATAAAAACGTTGTGTAGCGTAGCGTTGTCACAGGTGGAGGGCCCAACATTTTACAAAATGAAAATAGGGTAGCAGCTTCTCATTCAAGAGACAACAGTGTACCTTGTGAAAAACTCATGCAGCCTCTAATAGCCAGCCTTCACTCCACTCTCCACAAACACACAGTGTCCAGTCATAATAGAAGCAACCTATCTCACTCATTCACCACGCAGCGAGCCTCCATTGAGCAAACACAGCCTCCATTCACTACTCACCAAATAGCCTCCACTCACGCATAACACTTCCACTCACGCACTGCCACAGCCCCATTGTAACATACATCCTCACTCATGTGAACATGCAACCTTCCCATTCATGTAGCCTCACCCCACTCACAGACATAGCGTTAAACGGGCAATAGCTCCATTTCATGCACAAACCACGCAACCTCCACTTGAACTAAGACTAAAGATATAACCTCCACATCATACAAAGACAATGCAACCTCTAGTCATTCGATGTAAACAATGAAGTCTCCAGTGGGAAAACAATGCAGCATCCACTGAAGAACAAAGTAGTCACATAAAGGAGATTGGAGAGCACGATATTCTACTGTAGTTTAGAGCCATATTTTGCCTATTTATCTGATTCCTTCATGAGTTTGTCTAGGGTTTATGCTTGTGGATTGCTTGGTATAATGATTTGTGGGTAGAACCTTAATTTCTCTTAGGGATTTGATATTTTGATGATGCTTTAATATTAACTTTGCTAGAATCCATGACTAAATATTCATACACTTGTTGATTTTCCTTGGGTTTAATTGCTCTTGCTTTGGATTATTGGAATTTTTTTGGTATAAATTCACCTTTGAGAAAAGGGGGGATTTTGCTAAAAGATTGAAGGAATTTCAGCTAGGATTATCTTGTAAGTTGGGAGACCTAAGAAACCTAGAAGGTGAAGATAGAAGGTTGGGTTAGGAATTACTAGGTGATGTCTAGAGTGGAAAGATTAATTCATCTTTGGAAGAAGGGGATTAATTACTCTTAAAATTCACATACAAGATTAGGATTATTCACTTATGAAGGATAGCTAATTCAATATTAAGGTTGGCAAAAATATCATTCCCTAAGAGAAAGTCATTCCCCATTGACACTAATACCATTAATTAGTTAATTGTTGCACTCTTTTCTTAATTAGTTATTGCATAGATTTGTCATATTCATAGTTATTTTGGTTGCATTAAATTGGGTAGTTGTTTATAAATTCCTTTGAGTTTTTAATAAATCTTGACATTGCTTTTAAGTTTCCAAAATTTCATCCAAATTGACTTTAAACACTGTTAGCTAACATAGATTTGAACTTTCTCATAATGCCTATGGACACGACTCGGTTCTCACTGATTTATTACTCACTTCGACAACTGTGCACTTGTTGTTCACGAACAAGGTTTTGGCGTCGTTGCTGGGGATTAATGTTTGAATGTTTGCTTTTATAGCTAGTTTGATATTTACTTATGGGTTTTCTTTTTATCCCTAAAATAACTTATTTGTTTTTTTTTTCTTTTTACATTTTTTTTTTCTTGTGCAGCTTGTGTGTAAGAGGTTGTTTGCCTCGAACCACTATAGGGAAAGAAAGACATTTTGACCCAGAGTTGGAAAGAATAGTAAAGTCAATTTGTTGGCAAAAGAAAATGGAAAATCAAGCAGAAGAACTTTAGAGGATTCAAAGGGAGAGGGATGAAATGCCTCAAAGATTAGCTCAGTTGGAAGCCAGACTTGGTGCAACTAATTTTAATGAAGGGAATGGAAGAGGAGATAATGAAAATAAATATGAACAATTACAACAATGTCCTACTATGGAGTATTTTCAGCCTACACTGGTAGACAATTATCACGGTATCCAAAGACCTAATGCTCATGTTCAAAATTTTCATATTTCCCCCAAACTCATCAATTTGGTTTTAACAAATTAGTTTAGAGGGGCATCAATAGAGGATCCAAATGATCATCTCTCAAATTTCCAGGAATTATATGACACTATCAAGACTAAAAGGGCCATGTAAGGTGGCATTAGGCTAACTTTGTTCCCATTTTCTCTTCAGGAAAGAATTGGCTTCATTCAATTTCTACTGATAGAATGCAAACTTGGCAAGAGGTGGCACAGTAGTTCTTAATTAAATTTTTTCCACTTGGTAAAGCTACTAGGTTAAGAGCTAAGATCAGTACGCTTAGATAACATAACTTGAAACCATCGCATGAAGCTTGGGAGAGGTATAAAAACCTTTTACGAAAATGTCCACATCATGGATATCAATAGTGTGGATACAAGTGGAAATGTTCTACAATAGGTTGAATGGCTAGACTCGAACCATTGTAGATGCAATAATAGGTGATACTCTAATGAGAAAAACATCTCAAGAAGCATGTGTATTGTTGAAAGATATGGCTTCGAACAACTACTAGTGGCTCTCCGAGTGAACTAATGGAAAGAGAGGAATTTTAGAAATGGACAAAATGACTCAGTTATTTGCTCAATTAGCAACCCTAACTAATTAATTTTCAAATTTCATGTCAAAGGAAAGACAGAATGAGCATGTAGCAGCTACTAGTTAATCGTTCTATACCAATGATGAGGGGGTGGAACAAGCCCAGTTTGTTAACCAAAGGAACTTGGGATTTAATGATGAGGAGGTGGAATAAGCCCAGTTTTTTAACCAAAGGAACTTGGGATTTAAAGATCAAGGCTATAACTTGGGAAATCAATATAATCAAGGCTACAACTTTAAAGAGAAATATAACTATGGTATTCAAAAGGACATGCCCCACCCATTTAGATATAGACCACCATCGACAGAACGAAGAACTTTCTTGGAAGAAATGATTGGCACCATTGTAACTGAGATAAGGAACCGTTTCCACAAGAACGAGAAGGAGATGGATGAGCGAAAGATGCAAGTAACCAGTATTGGGGTTCCAGTGAAGGGTTTAAAAGTTTAAATGGGACAAGTTGTAAATGTTGTTGGGAATTTGACTTAGAGGACATTTCCAAGTAATACTGAAACTAACTCGAGAGAGCAGTGTAAGGCCATCACTCTTTGAAGTGGAAAAGAATTGGAAGAAGTAAAACCTTAAGAACAAAGTTCTACTCAATCTAACCAGAATGAAGGAAATAGTTCTTGTGAAGAAGCAAGTGCACCTACACAAGTTGAGAAGGAAGTTAACTCGGAGAAGAAACTAGAAGGAGAACTACAAACAAAAATCTTCCCCAAGCTGCCATACCTTCAAAGATTTCAACGGAAGAAAATCAATGATCAATTTGAAAAATTCCTTGAAGTCTTTAAGAAAGTTGAGATCAACATTCCGTTGATTGACGCATTGAGCAAGTATTGAACTATGCAAAATTCATCAAGGATATTGTTACCAAAAAGAAGAGATTTGGAGACTATGAGATGGTATTGATGACCTAGGAGTGTAGTGCAGTCTTGCAAAAAAATTTACCATAGAAATTGAAAGATCTGGAAACTTCACAATTTTGTGTGAGATTGGCCACACATATTTTGGTAAAGTGTTTTGTGATTTGGGGGTAAGCATAAATCTCATGCCTCTTTCCATCTTCCAAATGCTGGGATTAGGAGAAGTCAAGCCATCGACAATTTGCCTCCAACTAGCCAATTGTTCCCTTTCCCTCACTTATCCTCAAGGTATTGTAGAAGATGTTCTTGTTCGTGTAGACAAATTCATTCTCCCTACAGACTTTGTGGTGCTTAACATAGAAGAAGATAAGGAGATCCCGATCATACTTGGGCTACAATTCTTGGCTACTGGAGGTTTAGTGATTGATGTGCAACCGGGGGAACTAACCTTGCATGTAAATGGCAAGAAGGTGAGGTTCAACATATACAGGTTGCTCAAGCATCCAAGTGATAAACCGACTTGCAACCGATTGGATTTCATATCATTTGGTGTGGTAACATCTTTTCCTTCCTTTATATCTAAAGACTCATTATTGACATATTTGGAAGGTATGTTTAGAAAAGATGCTACGGATGATGATGATACTTGTTTTATGATGGTATTTTATTCTTTTGAATTCTTGAAAATTTTTGATCAAATCGAGCCTTTGTTTGTTGTGAGTAATACTGATGTTGTTAGTGCTGTGAAAGATGTGCACCTATCGATTGATTTGAAACCCTTACCTAAAAAATTGAAATATGCATTCTTAGGTGTTAATCGAGCTTTTCTTGTCATTATTTCATCTTCATTAACTCCTTTAGAAGAAGAAAAACTGCTTAGGGTGTTAAAGGAGTTAAAAAATGCATTAGGTTGGTCAATTTCATACTTCCACTAGGAAAATCACTGGATGGAGGGTTTGTATGGATTACAGGAAGTTGAACAAAGGCACTAGAAAAGGACCATTTTCCTTTTCAATTCTTAGATTAGTTGTTGGATAGACTTGCTAGACATGCATTTTACTGTTTTTTAGATGGGTACTTGGGATATAATCAAATAGCCATAGCATCTGAAGATCAAGAAAATATCACATTCACTTGACCTTTTGGCACATTTGCATTTAGGCGCATGCTTTTTGGTCTTTGCAATGCTCCTGCTATATTTTAGTGTTGCATGATGGCTATCTTTTTTGATATGTTTGAGAATTTCATAGAATTCTTTATGGATGATTTTTCTATTTTTGGTGATTCATTTGATAAGTGCTTATATAATTTGCCTTTAGTGTTGAAAAGATGTCAATATACTAACTTGGTGCTTAATTGGAAGAAGTGCCATTTTATGGTGATGGAAAGAATTGTGTTAGGTCACAAAGTATTTTCCTATGGCAATGAAGTGGACTGAGCTAAAACAAAAACTATTGAAAGGCTTCATCCACTAAAAAATGTAAAAGGTATCTGTAGTTTCCTTAGATATGCGGGGTTTTACCGAAGATTCATCAAAGACTTTTCCAAGATCACTAAACCCCTTTGCAATCTCTTGGAGCAGGAAGTGAAATTTAAATTCAATGAGAAATGCTTGAAGGGTTTTACGTTGATCAAGGAAAAGTTGATTTCATCTCCTGTGATGATCACACCTGATTGGCAACAACCCTTTGAAATTATATGTGATGCGAGTGACTTCGCAGTGGGAGTAGCTTTAGGCTAAAGATGAGAGATAGTGTTCAGGGTTATCTACTACTCTAGCTAGAATTCAGATGATGTCCAACGAAATTACACTATTACAAAAAAGGAAATATTAGCAGTTATGTTTACTTTGGACAAGTTTCGGTCGTATATCATTAGGTCTAAGGTAGTGATTTTCATAGAACATGCGATAATTTGATATTTTTTTGCAAAGAAAGATGCCAAGTCATGACTCATTCAATGGGTGTTACTTTTGTAAGAGATTGATATGGAGATTAGAGACAAAAAAAGGACATAAAATGCAGTTGTTGACCATCTATCTCCATTAGAGCTTGAGGAATCAAAGCCACCAATACCTATCCAAGAGACTTTCATGGATGAGTAGCTATTTAGAGTCAATAAAAAGCTTCCAAAGTTTTCCAATGTAGTGAATTATTTAGCTACAGGTTTGATTCCCCTGGATTTAAATCCATCTCAAAAGAAAAAGTTTCTATTTGATGTGAAAAGTTATCTATAGGATGAGCCTTTACTATTTAAGAGAGGCCCTGATCAAGTGATTCGGAGATGTATCCCAGAAGATGAAGTCCAAGCAACTTTGGAGCATTGTCATTCATCACCATATGGAGGCCACTTTGGCTTAACAAGAACAGTAGTAAAAGTTCTCCAATCTGGTTTCGATTAGCATATGCTTCATAAGGACATCTATGTTTTCACTAAGACATGTGATCAATGTTAACAAATGGGTAATATCTCATAACGACATGAGCTTCGTTTGACCAATATTTTTGAGCTAGAGCTCTTTGATTTATAGGGTATCGACTTTATGGGATGATTTCCTAAATCTTGTGGACAATCCTATATTCTTTTGACAGTGGACTATGTATCAAAATAGGTTGAAGCCATAGCTTCACCAACAATTGATGCCAAGGTTATCGTCAGATTTTTCAACAAAAACATTTTCACAAGATTCGACACTCTAAGGGTCATTATTAGTGATGAAGGTACCCACTTTAGCAACATGCTTTTGGGTAATCTTTTAACCAAATATAGAGTTCATCACAAGGTCTCTTTACCTTATGACCCACAGTCAAATGGCCAAGCTGAAATATCAAATTGAGAGATCAAGAACATTATTGAGAAGACGGAGAACCCTAACTCAAAAAATTGGGCTTCAAGCTTGATGATGCCATCTGGGCATATAGGATGACCTTCAAGACTCCAATTGGTATGATCCATATCGTTTGGTTTTTGATAAAGCTTGTCATCTTCTGGTGGAGTTAGAACACAAGGCTTATTGGGTAGTTAGGAAGTTAAATCTTGATTGGCAAAAATCGGTTGAAAGTCGGTCTCTTCAGTTGTGTGAATTGGAAGAATTTCGATATGAAGCATATGAGAACTCCAAATTTTACAAGGAGAAAACTAGGACATGGCATAACCAACACATCTTGAGGAAAGAATTTGTCCAGGAGGGAAAGTTCTGCTTTTTAACTCGAGATTGAAGTTGTTTCAGGTAAATTGTGTTTTAGATGGTCAGGGCCCTTTGTTGTGAAAAATGTTACCTCCTATGGAGCAATTAAAGTTGAGGGAAGTAATGGAAGAACTTTCAAAGTGAATGGGCAAAGATTGATACATTATTATGGTCAAGAGTTGAGAAACATTGCAAGCATTTTACTCAAGGACCCATGATCAAATGGTTACGTCGAGCTATTGACGTCAAACATAGCACCTTTTGGGAGGCACCCAATCTTATCCTTTCATTTTAGTTCTTTGTTGTTTCAGTTTCTTTTTATTGTTTTCATTTGGGTACCTTATTTGCTTTTTATCTGTTTTGTTTTTTTAGGAATGCAAGATTGGAGCTGTGAATTCTAATTTCAAGTCTTTGATCCAGGGAGTCCTTAAGTTCTCATGTCCTTAATTTGATACTTAAGTGATTAAGTAATGTATAAAATCTTGATGGATTTTCATATAAGCACATGTGAGGTTTTGAGCCCACATGAATGCATTTTATATTGATTTTGTCATTTTTGTTGTGTGTGATACTCCCCTAAGAAGAATACCTCTAGAACTTGCATTGAATCGGTTTAAAACTATGAGATCCATGCTCTATGGAAATGATTAAGGCATTCTTTGTTTTAAATTTATTAGCTTAAATGACTCACCTTATAGATTATCCCTTGCAACCCTTTTTGAACCTTTACCCTTTTTGACTACAAAATAAACACTTAAAAACCCAAAACTCCACTAGCCTTGCCCGATCATAAGTATAATGAAGTGCTAAGTGATCATTTAGTCTATAGTTTGGGACTTTTGAGCTTACTTGTTATTCTGAGATGTTAATAGAGGTAGTCCTACTCATATTTTATTAATTTATGTTACTTTTGTTTTCTCTTGTTTTTAGTAAAAAAGAAAAGAAATAAAAAATAATAATAAAAGAAAGACAAAGAAAAAGAAACAAGCATAGTAGTATTAGTTAGTGATGAGTAGTAGTAATCTCATGTGTTTATTTGCATAACTCAGACTTTGTATTTAGTTGTCCCTTTTACTTAGTACTTTGTTAACGCTCGTGAATTAACTCAAGACTTTTTTTAATCCTAACTTAACTCAAACCCCCCATTACAACCCTAAATAAAAGTCCATTTGATCCATTTTGGTGTGTATTTTATGTGATAGAGAATTGGTAAATATGCAAGCCTATGGTAGTGTAGTCTTTTAGAGGGAGTTTTGAGTGAAGCATTGACTATAGACACTTGAGTGATTCGAGCAAAAACGTGAGAAAAATCCCTCTGAGTTTTGTATATGCCTTTGATCAATGGTGTATACTTTTGACCTTGTTTATGTGCATTAGTAAAAAAATTATAATATATATAGTAGCTCAAAGCTTGAGTTTGCTAAAGTTTGAATAAAAGCACACATTCGATTTTCTTTAAAAATGAATTGATGCAATTTTTTATTATGTTTAAAATATTTGAGGACAAGCGATAGTTCAACTGTGAGGGTATTTGACTGAGATACTGATAGATTATTATTTGATGCATTACTTTGGGTCAACTGTGTAATGCTTTAGGGTAGATATTAGTTAAATTACTATTTTTGTATTATATTTAGATGTTAGGAGTTGTTTTGGAGAAAAGAAGTAAAAAATGGCTTAATTAAAGAAGACATTCAGCACAACTAATAAAAGAAAAAGGAGGGCTCGATCTTGGTTTTGAAGAAAAGAGAAAAACATTGAGCAAAAAAAAAAATTTTAAAAGAAGGGTTCAACGTGTTTTAAAAGGACAAAAACGAAAACAATGCAGCCAAAGACAAAAAAGAAAGAGCCCAACTTTTTGCAAACATAAAAGAGGGTTTAGCATGGTTTTAAAAAAGAAAGAAGTAGATTACTGACAATATTCTCATAGCTCAGGAAGTGATTCACTAAATGCTGACAAAGTCTGGCAGCAAAGGCTTTCTAGCCGTAAAAGTCAATCTTGAAAAGGCTTATGATCGGCTTCGTTGGACGTTCATCCAGGACACTCTAGAGGCCATC
This sequence comes from Erythroxylum cataractarum, assembly GCA_024703695.1. Lineage (NCBI taxonomy): Eukaryota > Viridiplantae > Streptophyta > Magnoliopsida > Malpighiales > Erythroxylaceae > Erythroxylum > Erythroxylum cataractarum. The sequence continues at coordinate 37,643,793 of JANJEY010000001.1, read as the reverse complement.
GGGATTCCTGCGAACTTGATCCGTGTCATCATGTACTGTGTCACGACGGTGTCGTTTCACGTGTCATGGCAAGGCACCTTCTTAGATGCCTTTTCCTCGACTCGCGGTGTTCGACAAGGCAACCCACTATCCCCGTACCTGTTTGTTCTATGCATGGAGCGACTCGGCCACCTTATATCGTAGGCGGTGGCTAAGGGCCATTGGCGGCCCGTCAGACCGTCCCATTTTTTCTTCGCTAACGACCTGGTATACTTTGCAAAAGCTGCGGAGTCCCAAGTTCAGGTTGTCGGCCGCACCTTACAGACTTTCTGCTTAGCCTCTAGGCAAAAGATAAGCTTTGAGAAGATCCGGATCTTTTTTTTCGAGGATTGTGGCTCCGGAGATCACCCGGCGGCTCAGTCAAGGTCTTCGCCTGAGTCGTATGGATAATTTGGGCCGGTATCTCGGGGTCCCATTATTTCACGAGCGAGTCTCCAGACGGACCTTCCAACATATTCTGGATATGGCTCGAACGAAGCTCATAGGCTGGCGTGCGCAGACTTTATCTTTGGCTGGTCGGGTGACTTTAGCCCAATCGGTTATCTCCGCTCTCTCCATTTTCACGATGCGTACGGTTCGACTCCCTCGTCAACTCTGCGACGATCTTGAACAGTTCATTCGTGATTTTATTTGGGGCGCGACCACATCGCAGCATCGGATCCACCTAATGAACTGGGACACAGTCTGTCAGCCAAAGTCCGCTGTGGGTTTGGACATCAAACGGCTCCGCACCACCAATGACACGTTACTTGCCAAATTAGGTTAGGCGTTGGTGGTCAACCCTTCAGCCCTGTGGGTTTGTGTGCTCTGTGGGAAATACCGATTGGATATGCATCATTTGTCCTACATTATTGCGAGGTCCCGGGCTTCCATGGTCTGAGGGAACCTGTCGGCCGTCTGGTCGATTGTTAGGCAAGGCAACCGGTGGGTTCTGGGGAATTGGGTCTGTATTTTATTTTGGCTCGATAACTGGGTAGGTGGGTAGGGACCCCGGGTCTACCTGACCACCTTGGGCGTCCCTGACACTCTATTGACTGCTATAGTGGCCGACTTCCTGAATCGGGGAGGCACCTGGCAGAGGCACAGGTTCCAACAGTATCTTCCGACTGCGGTCTACTTCGACCTCGCATCCATCCAGTCTACGTTTGATGATGGAGTGGACGATCAACTCCTTTGGGGGCCCACCTCCCACGGGAGGTTTACGGTCGCGTCGGCGTACGAGTTATAGGCGTATCTCGGGGTTGCCCCGCAGCCCAATGTGTGGGAGGTTGTTTGGAAATGGGCTAGTCCTCAGTGGATCCGGTCCTTCTTGTGGCTGTTGGCACACGACAAACTTCTGACGAATCGTCAATGAGTCCTCCAACACCTCACCACTGATAGTCGATGCCTTTATTGTGGGCATGACGAGACCATGCTCCACGTGGTGTGTGACTGCCCGCGGGTGGGCACCTTTTGGACCTAGTTTCCTCGGGATGTGTTGGGGTCGAGTTTCTTCCATCAGGGAGAAGGGATATGGGTCACCTCTAACCTTACCAATATGCGGCCTTTTCAACGGGTTGATTGGTCTATTATCTTTAGGGTGGCCTGTTGGTACTTATGGACATGGTGGAACAAATGCCTATTCGAGCAGGGCTTCCTTTGGCTGGCGACTGGTCGTCGCTTGGTTATGGAGTATGTTGAGTGGATTTCCAAAGCTCATCTCATGGAATCTTGTGTTTTCCCGAGTTCCACTATGCCTGTGGAGACTCCGGTGAGCTGGTCTCTGCTAATGGAGGGCTGGGTGAAGTTGAATACAGATGGGGCAGTCCCACTTGGGGCAGTTCGGGCGTCAACCGGAGGGTTAATTCGAGATCGATGTGGGCAATGGTGCTGGGGTTTCTAGCAGCGGTTCGACCGCTGCTCCCCCCTCACAGCAGAACTTCGTGGGGTCCATTCCGGACTCATGTTGGCATGGGACAAGGGTTTCCGTCGCCTTGTCCTTGAAGCCGATTCGCTGGAGGTCATTAATATACTTTCCTCTTCCCAGTGGATTCTGACTGAGGATCTTTTGTTGGTTGTAGGTATTCGAGGACTCTTACAGCGGGATTGGGAGGTGGTTCTACGACACGTCAGGCGAGAGGGGAATCAGTGCGCTGACAGTTTGGTGACTTATGCCATTTTATTAGCTCCAGACCTACACATTCTTCGGGCGCCTCCGGTAGCCGTTTAGGAACTTCTGCACCAAAATGCGGGCGGGACTTTATACTTTTGTCATATGTGATCTTATTTTGTAATCTTTCCTTTGTAATTAAAAAAAAAAAGAAGCGAAAAAAGCAAAGAGGAGGCTTCATCGTTGTTTAGACAAAAACACTGCGTAACACAACGTTGTCATAGCTGGAGGGTCCAACATTTTGCAACATGAAAGTAGGGTAGCAGCTCCTCATTCGAGAGAAATAGAGTATGTTTTGAAAAGCACACGCGGCCTCCAATAGCCAGCCTTCACTCCACTCTCCATAAACACACAGCGTCCACTCACAATAGACGCAGCCTGCCTCACTCATTCACCACGCAACGAGCCTCCATTGAAAAAACACAGCCTCAATTCACTACTCACAAAACAACCTCCACTCACGAACAGCACTTCCACTCATGCACTGTCGCAACCCTATACATCCTCACTCACGCAAACATGCAGACTTCATTCCTTCCCCTTCAAGCCGCCTCGCCCCACTCACGGACACGGCCTTCAACGCGCAACAGCTCCATTCCACGCAGCCTCCACTTGAACCAAGATTAAGAAGATATAACCTCCTCTCCACACAAAGACAACGCAACCTCTAGTCATTCGGTGTAGACAACGCAGCCTCTAGTGGAAAAATAACGTAATATCAACTAAAGAACAGAGTAGTCATGCAAAGGAGATTGGAGAGCACACTATCCTATTGTAGTTTAGAGCCGTGTTTTGCCTTTTTATCTGATTGCTTCGTGAGTTTGTTTAGGGTTTATACTTGTGGATTGCTTGGCATGATGATTTGTGGGTAGAATCTTATTTTTTCTTAGAGATTTGATATTTTGATGATGCTTTAATATTAATTTTTCTGAAATCCATGACTGAATATTCATACACTGTTTTATTTTCCTTGGGTTTAATTGCTCTTACTTTAGATTATTGGAAGTTTGCTTAGTGTAAATTCACCTTTGAAAAAAGGGGGCTTTTTTTAGAAGATTGAAGGAATTTCAGCTAAGATTTTCTTATGAGTTGGGAGACCCAAAAAACCTAATAGGTGAAAATAGAAGGTTGAGTTTGGAACTTAAGAAACTCTAGAAAGAACTTAAGTAAGGAATTACTAAGTGTTGTCTAGAGTGGATAGATTAATTCACCTTTAGGAGAATGAGATTGATTTCTCTTAAAATTCACATACAAAGTTAGGATTATTCATTTATGGAGGACAGCTAATTCAATATTAAGGTTGAAAAAAATATAATTCTTTAAGAGAAAGTCATTTCCTATTGACGTTAATACCTTTAATTAGTCAATTGTTGAACTCTTTTCTTAATTAGGTATTGCATAGATTTGTCATATTCAAAGTTATTTTAGTTGCATTAAATTGGATAGTTGCTTATAAATTTCTTGGAGTTTTTAATAATTCTTTACATTGCTTTTATTTTTTTAAAGTGTCATCCAACCCGATTTCAAACACTATTAGCTAGCATAGATTTGAACTTTCTTATAGCCCCTGTATACACAACTCGGTTCTTGTCGATTTATTACTCACTTCGACAACCGTGCACTTGTAGGTTGTAGTTTACGGATAAATGGACAGAAACTAGTGTAATCGACTAGGTTATGGAAAAAATCTACCATAAGTTACACTAGGGAATTCCTAACCAGAAATGAAAAACTATGGAAAATGAAAGCAACTCAAATGATAAAGGGAATTGGACTCTTAATTACCTTCATATCTGTTGCCTCTTGTTTACTAGTAAGAACTATAAGAAACAATGGTAGAAGGAATATATATAAAAGCTTTCTCTTAAAAGACCACCTTTGAATCAAGATTCTCCTAGTGATGGCTTCTATCTGCTCTTATTTTTTAAGAATTTGATTACTTTAATTATTCATTTCACTAAATGGAAATAATATATGAGAGTCACTTAAACTATACATGGTCAAAAGTAGTCTTTGAGGTTTGATCTTAAAATAATCCAGACATGGTCTAACCGTATGTGTTTGCCAATCATAGATGGGTAACCGATATCAAATTCTAAATAATCTAGACATGGTCTAACCTATGTGTTTGCCAATCATAGATGGGTAACCAATATCAAATTCTCAACATCATGAGTAACACTCCAAGACTTGATGAGGTTAATTTAGTAGACAGTGGCAGAAGAGGTTTCAGAATGGAGCAATTGGCAGATGACTGATGATGTATGAGTGAGCACCACAATTTACAAATTAAAATTAAGCAATTCAAATTATATGGAATTATGAGTCAAATGACCTAAACTATACAGTAAATGGGCACCTAAAAATCCAATGAAGATAATGTACTGACAAGAGGCTGGAACACGAGGAGAAGGCTAGCATATGACATCTAGATTGCAAGAAGGATGTTGAAAATGCGATGAGGATTTAGAAATGCGAGGAAGAGTTTGAAATATAATGAAGAAGACTAAGATAGCCAATAATTAGGTTTTCAATATGACAAAAAGGACACCATTTTCATACATCTACATTGGATTTGGTGACACGCATTCTTAAATCGTCACCAAAGGATCAACCTTTGGTGACAATTTTGATAATCATCACTAAAGGTTGATCCTTTTAATCTTTGATGCATATTGCCTTTGGCGATGATTTTACTAAAGCGTCTCCAAAGGCTTACCCTTTGGTGATGATTTTTCTAAAACGATGCAAAGGGCTTAACCTTTGACAATGCTTTGGCACCCTTTGGCAATGATTTTGCTAAAGCATCGCTTAAGGCTTATCAATATATTACTCTCTATATATTATAAATATTATATAAAATATAGAAAATATATAATAATATAGAATTTATATATTATAAATTGAGTAATATGATTAAACAGAATAATATGATAACTAAGATGTGAGAAAATTTATCTAGTTTCTATACATTCATGTATCAATATATTAATTACAATTATTATGTATAGATTCATATATATCATTATACTAATTACCTTACATCATTATATTAATTACAATATATTTAAAAACTAATTGCAATATATTTAAAAATAAAATTAATAATTAATAAATATTAAATAGAATATATAAATAGAATTGATAAAGAATACATTTGAATATAATGAGAATTATAAACTTCAAGTTAAAACTATTTGAAAATTTTGTAACACCAAATAAAATTGTCAAATCATATAATTTAAAAGAGAAACATAAAAAGTATAAATCTATCAAATATTAATTAATTTTTAGTTTATAGTTTTATAAATTTTTTAAATGAGATTGTAGTTGGCTAGTTTTATTTTTTATACTTAGAATCATTAAGAATAATATTAAATTTTATTTCTATGAATATGATGTTCAGTCACAAATTGATCAAGTAAAAGTTAGTGAATTCATAATTATACCTAAGAAATAAAAAAGTTACATTTTCCTTATGATTGGGTTTTTGAACTACAAAAATATATTTACTACAAGAAAACTCACGTTCTTCGACGAAATATTCCGTCGGAGAAATGAACATTTCCGTTGGAAATTATGTTTGCCGACGGAACGCGACGAAAGAAGAAACCTTCGTAAACATGGCTGTCGTTATTACTTATCGACGGACAATGACCGTCGGTGTATTGTCAACGGAAAACTGATGGAATATTATCCGTTGTTGTTATGTTGCAACGGACATTGATTAAAAATTGCGTTGGTGAAATTCAGATATCACCGATGGAATATGTCCATCGGAATAATTTAGGGACGAAACCACCGTTGCTACGTTGAGAGTGAAAACGGAAGTAAGTAATAACGTTAACGACGGAAATATAATCCGTCGGAAAGTTTTATCCATTGTCGACAGTAATTTGTACGTCAGCAATTTTAGTTCAGGTTTTGTACCGATGGAATATTCCATTCAGTCGGAGAAGGTTTACATATACCGACGGAATTGTGTAATCCGTCGGTGTTATGGAAACCTACTAACATATCATTATCTTCCACTAAATGCATATTCTCAAGAGTTCCCTTATCTGTGCATAAGAACTTAATTTCTATATTTGTAGATATTTATGTAATAAGAAAATTAGATAAGAAGTACATAGTTTAAATAATGTCAATTGTTATAAAATTGGATATAAACACATCAAAGTGTACATAAATTGTTATGTTTGTACCTT
>JANJEY010000001.1:37302180-37330274 GCA_024703695.1 Erythroxylum cataractarum | reverse complement strand
TATTTCATATCCATATATAAATCCATGTCTCATTAACATCATAAATAAATGTTTACAAAACTTTAATGGCATTCCAAACCAAATTACATCATAAATCACAAAGATCCAAGATACAACAAAACATACCAAATCTCATAATTCTTTACATATGTCTAAAGTCTCTTTTTTTTCATCAATTCAACTTAAAAATACAAAATATGCATAATCAAATGGATTCCTTAGCTTTCTTTCATCCGATCTCTCTTTCATCACCTGGAGATATGAATGAAAGGGGGGTGAGCTTACAGCTCGTGGGTAACATGTTTATAACCAAGAAACAAGCAAAAACCATTGAATCGTTTATTTCTATAGCAAAATTTACATTGAAAACCATGCAACACATATTTCCCAAATTCACAACTTATCAAGCAATTCATAACATCAAACATAACGAATGCATCAAAATGATCAGAAATCATAAACACATACATATTGGAAATGGTTCGGGTGGATCCAAAACAGAATGTACTATACATTTTTGCATAACGGTCTTGTGTAGCCGTAAATTTAAGGGAGTCCATAAGGAGCTCCATGTCACTACGGGCAGGCGGGAGAAGCCTATAGACAAATGCACTTGACTTACTTAAGGGACCGCCATAAACCCACATAAGCATGCATTTCACATTTTTCAAACATATTGCCCAAAATGGCACATTTCTGAAAAGAAATTTTATAACAATAGTATCCTTTCAAAATCATTCACATATTTTTATAAATCATCAACACAATATGAAATCATTCCCAAAATTCATTCACAAAAAAACATATGGTACATTCTCAAACCATCTTCAAGAGTAATAAATGTACATTTTCAAGGTAGTTAGAAATCATTTAATTCCATTTATTTGAAAGAAACTTTACTAGCTCATTTACTCAATTATAAAAATGTCACCCACCTTAAAATTCCTTACTTTAAACTTGCTCAAGGTGCCTCTCCTCTTGCTCTTCTTGCCTTCCTTGATTTTCTTCACATTTACAAAAATCCCAAATCAATAGAGATTTTAAATTGAAAAACCTAAAGAATCAAATGCATGAAATTGATCATAAAACACTCATATCCATGCATTTCCTAAACTCTTTGAACCAAACACCCTTCAAAATTCCAAAAGATTTAAAATCAACTTACCTTGAATTTCCACCCAACAATTTGCTTCTTGGCTCTAATGGAAGATCTAACCTTCCTATTTCTTTTTCCTTCTTGAATAACTCTAAAAATCGGTCTTTAAAGCAAAGAAAAATTAAAACCTAAGTTGTTCTTCTTCTTTCTCTTCTTTCTCCTTTCCACCGAAACACTCTCCCTCTTCTTCTTCTAATTTTCGTTTTCTTCTTTCTTCCAAACAAAACAAGTATTCTTTTCTTCTTTCTTCCTTTTTAATGAAGCTAAAAATGACCAATTTGCCCTTCCTTCTAAACCTTACAACTTTACAACTTAAGTGGTCTTCCCAAACTACCCCTTATACACAAGTTACCACCCTAACACTTTAATTCAATTTACCCACTTCATATAGTCTTACTTACATTAACACTCTAATTAATCCCAACATAAATAAACTCAAATATTAATCTAATCATGCTTATTCATAAAAAAAATTTGGGGCCAACAATCCGTTTGAGGATGATAGGAGGAGCTAAATTTCATAATTGTCCCATGCACCTTGAACAACTCTCCCCAAAATTTACTCATGAAAACCTTATCTCTATCAGAAATTACAAATATAAGGAACCCATGTAACTTTACAATTTCCTTGGTGAACAACTCAACTATTGTTTGTGCTGTGTATGGATGCTTGAGTGGTAAGAAATGAGCATACTTACTAAGCCTTTCCACTACGACTTAGATAGATGTATATCCAAAAGATTTAGGAAGCCCTTCGATAAAATCCATAGTTATCTCGTCCCAAACCTGATTAGGTATTGCCAGAGGTTGTAGTAATCCTGCTGGTGATAGAGTTAAATATTTATTCTATTGACATTTCAAGCAAGCAACCATAAACCTATAATTTTCCTTCTTCATACCCTCCCAATACAACTCACTAGATATTCACTTATATGTTTTTAATGGCCCCCCGTGTCCTCGCAAGTGACTTTCATGACCCTCCTTCAAAATCTTGGCTATAAAAGCAGAAGAGCTGGAGATAATCAATCTGTCTTTGTAATAAAGTCTGCCTTGCTTAACCTTATAGGGAGGCCTGAACCCTGGGTCTTTGTTGACAGCTACCCTCAACTCCTTTAGCTTGTTATCATCTTCTATTTCCTGTAAGATTGCCTCCATGTCGATAATCTTACTTGTCATATAGTCTGTAACTCCTCCTAGTACTGCACCCTAGATAGAGCATCTGCCACCTTGTTTTCTCTACCCGGTTTGTATTCAATGGCAAAATCAAAACCTAGCAACTTGGTGATCCACTTTTGATAATCGGGGTGGATCTCTCTCTACTCTAATAAAAACCTCAAAGGTTTTTGATCGGTGTGAATGACAAATCTATGGCCAAGGAGATAAGATCTCCATTTCTTAACAGCCAACACAATAGCCATGAGTTCTCTCTCATAAGCTGACTGTCCTTTTCTTTCCGCCAATAATGTTTGACTATAATATGCAATGGTCGATTATTCTGCATCAACACTGCTCCCACCCCAACAATTGAAGCATCAGTCTCTAAAACAAAAGGTAAATTGAAATCGATCAAGGCTAGAACAGGCAGGGTGGTCATAGCCTGTTTAAGGTTGTCGAAAGCCTTCTCCGCTTCAACTGTCCACTAAAAGTTGTCCTTCTTGAGCAATTGTGTCAATGGGCCTGCAATATAGCTGTATCCTTTTATAAACTTCCTGTAATAGCCGGTCAGCCCCAAGAATCCTCTCAACTCCTTCAATGTGAGTGGTTTTGGCCATTTTAACATTGCCTCTATCTTAGACTGATCTGCTGCCACTCCATGCTTGGATACAATGTGCCCCAAATATTCCAAGTTAGGTTGTCCAAAGACACACTTCTTATAGTTAGCATAGAGTTACTAATCTTTTAAAATACTCAAGGTTACCTTCAAATGCATGAGATGCTCCTCTTTACTCTTGCTGTAAACTAGAATATCGTCGAAGAACACTAGAAAAAAATTTTCTGAGATGGGATTTAAAAATCTGATTCATCAACGATCGGAATGTAGCAGGCGCATTTGTTAATCCGAAGGGCATTATGACAAATTCATAGTGCCCTTCATGGGTCCAAAAGGCCGTCTTCTCAATGTCTTCCTCCCTCATTCTAATTTGATGATAGCCGGACTTCAAATCTATTTTAGAGAAGATAGTTGCCCCATTCAATTCATCCATCAGTTCTTATATTATGGGTATTGGGAATTTGTCACATATGTCACCTTGTTTAGAGCACGATAGTCCACACATAACTGCCACCCTCCACCTTTTTTCTTGACTAACAAAACTGGACTAACGTAAGGGGAAGTGCTGGGTTGGATTATTCCAGATTCTAGCATCTCCTTGACCAATCTCTCGATTTCATTCTTTTGAAAATGGGGATATTTGTAGGGTCGAACCCTGACTGGTCCTTCTCCTGGAATTAAGTGGATGTGGTGCTCTCTTCCTCTTTCGAGTGGTAGAGACTATGGCAATTGAAACACCTCTCCATACTCTTCTAACACCCTTCTGATCTCAGAGTCAGCCACCTGGATACTTGAGTTCGATTCTACCCCTTGTTTTGCCATTTGTAACCAGCACACTTAATCCCCTTCCTTGAGATCCTTGCTAAAGGATTTTGCACTTACCAAGGATTTAGATAATATCAAGTCCCCCTTGATAACAGATTTCTTTTCCCCCAATCTTATTTTCATCGTCAGTGTACACCAATTATTCCAGACATCTCCGAGAGTCCTCCACCATTTTACACCCAGTATCACATCTATACTGCCTAACTTCATTGGCAAGAAATCCTCACATATCTCTAAATTATGTATCTTTAAATTCAAGTTCCTATAGATTCCAGTTCCTGTCACCTTTTCACCATTTCCCATCGCGATTTCATACTTGTCCGTGTATTCCCATTTGGAACTCCACTTCAACGCTAGCTCCTTCGATACAAAATTATGGGTGGCTCCACTGTCGATGAGGATCACGACGGGCTCTCCTTCTAGAACGCCCTCTACCTTCATTGTCCTTGGTAATGTCAACCCAGCTGCTGATCCGACTAGTTCTACATTTTGCAATTCTCCTTCCGACTCTTGGTCATCTTCTACACTCTCCCTCGTATTAACTTTTAACTCTTCATCCAGGATTGTGAGAACCTTCAGATCGATCATTTTACATCGGTGGCCTGGTGAATACTTCTCATCACAACTATAGCATATTCCCCGCTTCCTCTTTTCTTGTATCTCACTGAATGTCAAACGTTTAAAGTTTTCATGGGTTCTGTCGGTAGCCGCTATCTTCCCTGTTTTAACCTCCCTTTTTTCACTGTCTCCTACTGCCTCCCACGTTTTGTGTCCACTGTATCCACTTATTTTATTGCCATGCAGTGTTCTATTTCCCTTATCACATCCCATTACTTTATTCTTTTCCTCTATCTATTGAGCTAAAGTCATCATTCGCCCCAAACTGCGAGGATTAGCAATCAATAGCTCCAGTTTGATTTCCTTCGATAATCCATTCAAGAAAGAACCCTCCAATACTCCATCAGGTAACTTTGATAATGGAGCCGCTAATTCCTCAAACTTGCAAATGTATTCATATACCTTACCTGTTTACTTGATGGCCAAGAGACGTTGACACAGGGTGCCCTCCTGTATAGGTCAAAATTTCTCCACCAGTAGGCCCTTACATTCCTCCCACGTTCTGATCGGTCGTCGACCCTCCACCAACCGAAACCACGCCAGTGCCTTTTCCTCCATGCTAAGCGACACTAGTTCCATTTTCTCCCTTTCGTTAAATCGTCCCACTGAAAAGAAACGCTCTATGTGATAAATCCACCCATCAGGATCTTTACTGTCAAACACTGACATCTCCACCCGCCTCGTACGACAGTCACGTCGAGGTTCCCCCTGTTGTGCAAATCCCGGTGGTTGTTCTTCGGTAAAGTCCCTCCATTCTTCTCACGGTTGTCCTCGTTCACACTCTCCTCCCTCTGATGATCCCCTTCGATCTCTCCCCTGTTGCGTCCACCTATGCGATGGTTCCTAGTGAGTCGCATTTGTAAACGATCTAGAAGGGAGGATTGAATAGATCTTTAAAGTTTTTCGTAAAATTCTACAATAAAAACATAAATTAATTTACACAAAACAATTTAAACAAATCTAAATGCAAAGAGTAAGAAAGAAAAGCAAATACTATTTTTATAGAGGTTTGGTGCTAAGACCTACGTCCTCTACCTAAGCTCCCACTTAGGATTTGACAAATCACTTTACTGCACACTTTTTAGTTTAGTGTGAACTCTTACAACACCACTTGACTTTCAGCTCAAGCTACCTTTACAAACGATATGTTTTCCAGCACAAATCCTACCTCACAAGTGACTTTTCACTAATCACTCAACTAGCAAAAGAAATGAGATAAAGAAGATAGAATAATGCTCAATACAATTTTGAAACAAGCTAAGAGCAATAAGGGGCAAATTTTGGAACAATAGTGGAATGCTTTGGCTTATAGAACTTCAGTAAGTTTTTCCCTTAATCATCCACCCTTTATACTGAGTTTAAAGAAGAATATAGTCGTTGGTAAACCTTCCTAGCCATTGCATGATTTCATATAGCCATTCCTTAACTTCCTCCTTTCCTTTTTGTGAATGATTCGGATAAATCTTGTTCAGCTCTATGTGCTAGTCGACTAGTCGAGCTGTTATAGTCGACTAGTGTTAACATATTTCACTGCAGGCTTTAACTTCGCTCCTCGATAAGTCGACTAGTGACATGATAGTCGACTAGTAATTCTATTCCGATGATTTGTAGTCGACTTGTTCCACATTAGTCGACTTGTTTCAATTTCCCATCTGATGATCCTTATTTTCTTAGTCGACTTATGATATACTGGTCGACTTGTGGCTGACTCTAACGGATATATTGCATCAAATCTTCCCATAATCTTCATGTTTAATGTCTCCAACATGTTTGAGGATTATTGCCTTATTGATTTCACCATGAATTATAACTTGTCTTGATTTATTTCAATCCAAAACACCTGAACTAATTTCTTAACTAATTCTATACATTTTATTATTATCAAAACATAAGTGGGATTTAATTTGTCAACCACCCTCGGTCCAACATCACTAAAGTGTTTTCGGTATACCCAACATCCTGTGTTACAACATCATTCCTTAAGATCGTCATCTCAAACCTAGTCTCTTCTTATGCCTTCATCAAATTTGCTATTTGATGTTGTAACTATTGGATTTGTTCCGTCATCATCTCAAATCGAGTATTGTAGGAAGTGACCTCCTCTTCTCCTTAAGGAATTGGCTCAATGATTGCCTCCATTTTGTTGACACACTCAATCAAATTGCTACCTTCTTCCACTCAAAGTGCGGCTCTAATAATAGTTATTACAAAGATCTTCTTACATATCAAACTTGTACCGGAAGTTGTGCCTACTCCTTTGCATGGCAATCTTACTTAGATCCATTAAAGTAAGATTTAGCCTTCCCACATAATCATTGACTAACAAAACCTTGCTCTCAAATGCCTTACGACACTTGCAGTGTTTAACTCTTACTCTCTTGTAAGAAAACAACGAAAGCACTATTCTATTAATGGCAACAATAGAAGCACAAAAGAGATACAACAAATGCTAACCTTTATTACTTCCCTCAAAGTATAGGGAGAAATGCTTTCTCAATCTCTATGTGAGGAGCAAGGATCAAATAACCTATTTATAGGCATCTCTGGCTTGATGGCCAAGTTAGAATCCGATCAAAACTTAACTACCTAAATCACATCTTATCTTTATCATATTACATCACATTATCCAATTAGATGACACTCCTATCTAAATAGGACTCTATTTGATAAGATTTATATACATCACAACTAACAAGATAAAAGATAACATCTATCTAGAAATGATCCATCCATATCCATGAAGGTCTTCTCTATCTTCAACATGGTCTTTATCTTTAGAGATGATGTCCATTTGATGTGATCTTATCCGCCATATCATCAAAGATATCCCCATGATCTTTATCCTTTGATGATGAGTCATCCAAGCTCAAAGCCTATCACAGCACACTGGTCCTATCCAATGCTTACCCATGTTAAGTCTATTAGTCACGATCCGTTCATTTGAACATATATTAAATCCTAAATCCATGAAAAACCTAACCTTAGCTAAGTTAACTTGTGCATGGTCTAAAACTCTACTAAAACTTGCATTAACTAAGCTTCTTGCTAGCTTGGAACTCTTCTAAGTTAACTTGTGCATGGTCTAAAACTCTACTAAAACTTGCATTAACTAAGCTTCTTGCTAGCTTGGAACTCTTGCATGCCACCATCATATGTGTGATCTAGCTAACCTTCTACCCAAGGCCTGTATCCAACTAACTGTGAAGTGTCTGTATGTGCTAAAGGGCTAAAACCTATGGTGACCTTTTTGTTTCTTTTCCAAATTGTGGGTAATATATACCTACTTATTTGTCACCTAATTCTCTTATATTAGAATTTGTATCAACTACAATAATCACAAGACTACAAAGCTGATGAACATTTGGCCTTACTTATATAGAGAGCCCTTCTCAAGCATATCAATCACTGCTCTTATTTTTCCATATTCAAGTTAGAATCTATCTGATCATACATATGCTTTGTGATAGTTGCAATAGAATACTAGCTAACAATGAATATAAACTAGTTCGTGTTGCCTAATTTTTGCACGGTCTGTAAGGGATCGTTATTGCTGAGGAACTCAACGTTTCACACAAGCTATCATTTGGCAATGGTACTCACACAAAGGAAATACAGGAAAGAAATTCAAACAAACAAACATTGGTGAGTTTGGAACAATTAGCATTAGATATTACTCACTAGCATAAATACATTGAAAGATTATTCTTCCATGCAACTCCGAGTTGATCAGTTAATTGGTTGTTATGGTAGTTAGGTAGTTATATTTTCTTTTAGTGTTTTCTGTTTTGTCTAGTGTATGTATGTCTTTTTTTTTTTTTGGTTGTTTTAAATTAACAAATGTTAGAATTTTTCAATACACAAGACAGTTATATTCTTTCCTTAATCTTCCATTAGACAGTTATTTTTGTCTCCTGCAACTAGAACCTCCAATAGAGTTTTGGTTCAATTTTTCAAAGCATTCTATGACGCATCTTTGTAAATCCTGAGCTAAACACCCCGGAAGAACCTTAAAAAAAACAAAAATAAACCAACTTAGTGGGCTATTAGGCAATGCATTATTTATTTTTTGCTAATCTGATGTTTCATAAACCAAGGACGAAGAAGGAAGTGTAGTTATTCTTTTGTGGACAGAGTCTGATTTCCCTTTAAGTTGTAAGGATAGGTGGAAGGTAATCAGACTTGGTTCCTAGAACACGAGCTTTAGTATCTGGAATGAATTGAGTTCCAGGCAGCTCTGTTACCACTCCTTTGTTGGTGACTGCAATAGGGTAGCGGAGTAAATGACCGGGTATATCATGCTCTAGGGTCTCACTTGAAAACAGATCCCAATATTTATCAGCAATTTGGTTCACTTTCCTGACGCATTCTTCGCTTTCTGGACTAACGAAGGTATCATCAAGCATACCAAGGTGTTCATACCATAATGCCATACGGAAACCATGGACTTGCCCTCTTGCTGGCTGCCTGGCTGCCAAGTGAAATGGTTGGTACGCTCCCATGGCTATTTCAGAATCACGTGCTCCGTCCATTGATCTCTGATTAATGTTAGCAGACCCAACAATTATGTATTCGTCATCAACTGCAGATGTCACGTTCATGAAATCCATGAGATCAATTAACTAAATTGACGACAAGAAAACAACTAAGGGTATAATTGACACACGTCTGAAAGAACAAGAATTGTATATAATGCAACTTCTGGTATCCGGAAATGAAGTAATTTCACATACGTAATTGGATGCCCAATAAAAGTCTAAAAGTTGACAGAATATCTTCAACTAAAGCAAATTTAAATGCAAGAGGTTTGTAGTATAAACTCATTACAAGAGACACATTCAACAATAACCAACGCATATCACTCTGCTAATTGATGTAGTACACTAAGGTTGAGGCCATAGACCAATGGCTTGTCAATGAGCTTATATTCATCTATAAGTTAGCAAGATAAGTCAATGTAGTCACTTACCAATCATCATCTTTGCATGAACATAAATCATGAAACGACGAGCCTCCTGAGCTCTAATATAATCAGAATCAGGCTCTGGCTTTTCTGATGGCTCATATTCTCCATGCCTCTTTACCTCACGGTTCCCAAGGCAAAAGAATGTCAGGTAGTTTCGAGGATCATCCTCGATTCCCTTAACTTCAAGCGCCTGCACAACATCTTTATACATCATGTCCATTGTTCTCTTCTGCCAATCTAATATTGCCTGAACTGATCCACTTTCTGGGATTCCTTCAGGCCACATTGGGACAACAACATAAACTGTGAATCTCTCCCCTGCCTCAATCTTGCTAACTATCTTAAGTGAAAGCTCCTTTGGAATTAAATGCAAAGCATTAATCTCCTCAGGCTTAATACCATCAGCATCCCAGGCAAAAGAACTTCCAAGAAAATATTGGTTTTCAATGTAAATATAATTCTTTGCCCGTCGAATTGCATTAATATAGGCATCTTGAATGCTTCGGTCTATAATATTATCCTTCCCACTGACGAGCCCCGCTCTAGCAGCATCTTCAGGTGTCTCGGGGAAACCAAATGCAGCACCACCATCAATGGATCTAAACAACTGAACATTCCATGTCTCACGATCATCAGGATACATAACCGGAGATGGGGGAATGATGATATTTTCTAGCTCTCTCAGCTTAACAAGTAGATCTTTACCACCTTGTTTTTTCCATCTCTGCTCAAAGTTAAACAAGACATCCCAAGCAATAGGTCCTTCAAGCCTGGAATGGATGTCATGCCAAGGTTCTCTTGGTCCACCTTTCGTGATTGCAGCACCAGTAAAGTTGGGCTGATGAAAATCATCATGGTGTGCAGTGTCCAGTGTCCTGAATAGGGAATGGAAGGGAGTGTCATATCTACCATCACACAGATCAATACCCCCAATAAAACTAACAATTCTTCTCCTTTCTGAATCTCCATTAGGTAAAGGACTGTCAACTACCACAATTTTCTGATGATGAGTAAACATGGTTGAGATCTGCAGATCCTGAACTATGCTTCCACCATCATCAGGATTTCGAGGGCACAAGACACAGTGCACATCTGTGTTTCGAAAATACTGTTCAGTTTCTTCATCATGGGTGGCCATCAGTCCATCCTTTTTCAGTACTCCAACAGAGGTTCTATCATCCCAAACAAGCATAAGAACCCTAACTCCTTCACTTGCTTTCTTCTTAAGCAGCTCACCAAGAGTGATATCTCCTCCGGGTTTTGGCCTCCTAGAATCTCTTATCAAGGTTATTTCAGTGTAAACAGACCAGCCAGTGATGTAAATCAAGTGTTTTGCATTTGTGATTGCATCAAATACATCTTCCCAGCATCTATGGGGCTCATAAAACTTTCCTCCATCGAGAGGGATCTTAGGAATAAATTTATCCGGGATATGAGCATCTTGGTAGAGAGAAACCTTACATCCCTGTCTCTGTGAGTAGAATGTGTAAGGTATCCCCGGAAATTTTGGACTTCTAATACCCCGACCAAAATTACGGTCTTTTGTGACATCGAAGAACTGTAACTTCACATGGATTTTAGAGCCCCCATGAATGGGGTTTTTGTCCTCATCTACTATCTCAACCCATCTATCTATTTCTTCTCCACCCAAAACTTCTTCAACAGGGATATACCCTCTTCCAAGTAAAGTTGCCCCGATAGGGTTATCATCCTTGACAGTGAATACGACATTGGAAGCCAAATGAGCACAGTAAATATGAAATGACTCATACCACCTGGGGTTTGTCCGCTCATTTTCAAGTATTCTGGTTCTCCCAACTCTGGCCTTCTCCAGATCTATTGTTGCATAGAGTTTACTAACCCCACTTCCAACACCAACTGTTTCCTGAATGTTTTCCACGAGCTGCAAGGAAAAACCTTCAATGAGCTAAAAGGGAGAACAACCGAATTATTTACAAGAAGTTATGCAACTTAATGAAGCAAGAAAGTCAAAGCTGTAGATTTAATAAGAACAATTTTAATTTACTTAATCTTGTTTCTCAAAATAATAACATTTTGTCTCAAGAGGCTAACACTTCAGTGCATCATCTACGTAATTTTCAGTGCATCATCTACGACCTTATTCTTTACTGATTAAGAATAAAGTCGCATATTATAAGGCTTTTTAAAATTTTAATTTTCAGTAAAATTGTGACTAAATTATTTCGATTGCATTGATTGAAATAGAGATCGAAAGGGTGCTTGAAAACACGAAGAAGAAATAAGTTAAGAATTATCCAATTGATCCATCGCCCATTGCACCAAAGAACGACCTCTTCTTGAGAAAACAAATGAAGAAAACTCTATAAATTCTGATATCGTAAAGAGACACCAGAAAGAGTAGGAGAATGAAGATACAAGAAGTAAAATCAAATGAAAACTTATGAAGATCTATGCCATCACTTGGCCCGAAGAGAAATAGATGGCTAAGGTATGGTATCGTGGTACTTCTTATTCTACGAATAAGAATACAGTAGTACTACAAGCGTAAACAAATCACGTATCAGAATAACAACCACCTAACAACACCAGCATTTGTTGATCCAAAAATCAAAACCAAAAGCAATCACTACATACCTTCCTAAAGAAGTGTGGTTCATCTCCACTTTCGAGCCTATCCACCTCATAGATTGTGGCGTGTAGAGTCCCGTGGAGTAATATTTGGGCCATTTATAACCTGTAATAGCTAAAAATTGAACTGATCATCAAGCGCACAATCCCATGTTCATACCCTCTCATATGCATGCACAAATACTGATCAAGTATACATACATACACCGCTTGTGTGTGCTTCTATATGTGTGCAGTCTAATCGACCCTCTTCGTGAAAATGGTGAAAGAATAAACATTAAGATCTTCTGAAATTTAACACCAAAAGGAAAAAGAGAAAACACCCAGCGAGGTAAACAGAAAACGGATGACGGTGGTCGTTTCTACTGTAAATTATCGTCAACTACAGAGAGAATTGAGATCACTTGAATAAAAAGCAGAGAAAAGAGATAAAAGCCTACCTTCAGAAATCAGAGACAAAGAGAAAACTAAGTAGAATGAGAAAACAAGATCTGAGATCCGATCAGAGCTATTAAATTTATATACAATGGAAAAAAATATGTTTATTATTACGTGAAGAATGTGTAAAGGGCTTTTGAAACAGGGAGATCCGAGAAAGAAGCTCGCTGGGAGTGGAGAACAATCAGTGACTAATCATTTCTTCATTCAAACTATTTTTAATTATTTTTCACTACTTGTTCTATCCTCTTTTTTCGAATGGGTTATGGGGTTTTGTGCAAACGAAATTTCAGTCCTTTTTACTTAATGACATCAACTTTGGTTTTAGTATTTTTTTTTTCTATTTCAATTTTAGTTATTTAAGTACATTTATATTATTAAGAAATTAATTACATCTTTTCATTATTTATTATATATAAATTTCCTATTTTATATGTATTGAATATATTATATTTATTATTGACAATTGTTACAGACTCTATACATCATTACTTGAAATTTTAAATTTTGTTATATTAATAAAAATAAAAATAAAAATAATTATTATTATATATTATAAATTTGTCTATACTAATTAATAATGAGACTTATTGATGTTGTAATATGACAATATTGAAATTGATATAAGGGTAAATTGCAATAAAAAAATATCACATTTTACTAAATTTGGTAATACTACCATTAAAATTTAAAAAATGGTTGTTCTACA
The DNA here is from genome assembly GCA_024703695.1 of Erythroxylum cataractarum. NCBI lineage: Eukaryota > Viridiplantae > Streptophyta > Magnoliopsida > Malpighiales > Erythroxylaceae > Erythroxylum > Erythroxylum cataractarum. The sequence goes on along the minus strand of JANJEY010000001.1, from coordinate 37,317,184 downwards.
TTTTTATTTTTATTAAAAATAACTCAACAGTAAGTTGTCTGTCTATTAATGTAGACGATCTGACAAACTATATTAGATTAGTATTTCATCATGTAACTGTCACATTTTATATTAGACTAATATTTTATGTCCAATTCATTGCCAATCTTGCATGAGACTAATTGTTAATTAGGGAATGTTTAAATAGTAATTAAATTATATCTTAAATAAATTTACTTACGACATTTGTAAGTGGTGTGATAGTCCTTCTAGAATTTGTGACAACTTTAAATGCATATCCTTAGTCCTCGTTGATGTTTTGAGTTTGTGATTTTTTTTTACATATTACATATGATCTTAAGATATTAATATATTTACTTCCAAATAATTTTCCTTATAGAACTTTTGATAAAGCACACCTGATTAGTACTAGAATTTCCAACATGGACTAAGCCTATTCGGCCAAAAGGTTGTAATATTTCAATGATATTTTTAATTTATTGTCAAGTTTGATGAAGTCTTTATTGTCAAGGTCTAACAAATGCATCAAAGACCATTTCCTAAACTAAGTACAAATCTTTCAATTATTATGGAAATATTAGTTGAACCATTAAAATAATTTACATCACCATGTGTGTGTTTACTAGAAGATAGGTTAATAAGAACAAAGAATGAATAAAAATATATTAAAATTTTGAATTATTTAATTATTTTTTAATTAATTATTTTCTAGTTTCAATATTTGATTAGGACTTTTTTTAATTTTGGTTACAATTCCCTTTTTATTGGTACCGATTCAATTGTAGACATTATGGAAAATTTTAAGGATTTGGGCCAAATACCATCATCATGAAGATGGGTTTATTTATGGAATTACTAAATAAGATGTGGATACAATTTCATATATATGTATATATTATGAATTCAGATAAGAAAAGAAAATGAAAACTTTTCTCAAAACATCTATAAGTTAATAGAAAAATCTTGTGCCTTTAGGGATTATTTTAGGCCAAGTATGAAAGAAATATTGGAAATTCACAAGTAGAGTAATTCTATATTATAAAGAGACATCAGGTTAAAGTGAGTTACATACAAGGATATAACTCGTGACCTATTGCCTTAAGGTTTTAAGTTGAAATATTATGTCATAGTTATATATGGGCTCACCTAGACTTAGTCTAATTTCTTCCCAAACCCCCTCAAATTCATTACTATCAAATCTAGGTTAATGAATGGTGATTCATGTAATGACTCAAATGGTTTTGCATTAGCTATGGGTTAAGATATGATGTTTTGGTTATATATGAGGTCATTTATACCTAGTCTAATTTCACCCCAAGCCACTCAAAATAGAGCACTTGATAAAAGTTTAGGAATAAATCTTTCCTAGAAGATTGTTTAAGAAGAAGAAATATGGAGGAAGTACGCCTAAAGCTATGAGGAATTCCAAAAACATAGTCTTCTTATCAACATATTAGAAAAATCGTGTTGAGAATCGATTCAAGACTAAATAAAAGAAATTGTTTAGATACATCAATCAGGGACCACACCCCATTCATAAAACTTAATAAGTGTAATTACCAATTTAGTCTATCATTAACTTATTAATGACACCGCAGGAATTCTACACATATTTATATATTAATCCTTAAACTTCTACATTAGATGACATAAACCCTGAAATAAAATTATTCCACTTCAGTTAAGTTCTTAAACTTTATAATAGAGATGTGTATATGATTATTTACGACAATACATATACATTTACATGTTCATATGCATTTTTAATTATGTATTGCATATGTTGCATATTCCAAAATTTTAACAATCTCCTACTTGAACTGCACAACCATGTCCTCACATAACAAAACTACGAATCATATACAATTCTCTATAACCAATCCTTTTATGCATAAAAAATGAAAATATGTTATCTAAACTGATCTTGTTCATTAGTTTCACTAATAAAAGATATGTCCTCTCTAATCAGTCTTACTGTATACTCATCTCTAATAGATCATTGGTAGTTTCGTGGTTATTTATATGGAAAAATATCATCTGTCCTAAAACAACCTTCATTACTTGGCTATCTCTAAAAGATTGACTCCAAACTATAAATCAATTGCATGGAAGAGTTAATGACTTATGCGTTCTTTGTAACTTGGCACCTAAAGATTGTAATCATCTATTTTTCCAATGCAACTATTCAAAAGCCATTTGGAGTCATGTTTTGCACCTATTATTGTCACATTATGACAAGTATGATTAGGATTTAGTTTTGGATTGGGTCATTAGCAAATAAAAAAAAGGAGCTCCAAATGTTTCTTTTTACTCTACTACCTTCTCAATGTCCATATATAACATTTGGAAAGCGAAACAATCATAAATTCAATGAAAAAAGTAAGAGAAATACAAACTAGTTGATAGAAGAGAAATACAAACTAGTTGATAGAGTCATCAATCTGATACGAAAGTGTATTTTTGCCAAAGATGCACATAGGTCCCTTTCTATAGACGTCAAGAGTACTTGGAAATTTTAAATCTCTAATGTTTCTCAATTTGTTATTTTATACCCTTGCAATCTTCTTATTTACCTCTTTTCTAATATAGAGTAGTAGAGTGTTTATCTATGAACTTATTGTAATTCTGTAAATAGTTGCATCTATAACAATATATCATTCATTTACTTACCAAAAAAGGACCAAAGGGGTAGTCATTATTATTTTTCAACTATACCCACAATGATCTCATACATCAAATCAACCAAATGATATAGATCAAGTGTGGTTATCCAGCATGAAAATTACATATAATATGATCTACATATGCTTATTTTTAATTGTTCCAAAATTAACGAAATGAGAACAAATTTCAAAGTAAGCTACATGATAGTTGTAGTTTGCATTATGTTTTAATGGGTAATTTTGTAAGTTTTTAGTTGTTAATTAGATGATTTATGCAAGTTTAGGTTTATAATTGTGTCATTTTGATTATGTGTTTATATTTTCGAATGTTATATGGTTTAGAGCATGTTATTGAGCTTTAGTTTTTTGTATTTAAAGTATTTTGATATATTTGTTAATGTTTGAGATTAGGTAAAGAAGTTCGGAAAAGATTTGGAGAAAGCTTGGAGATAGGAGCCAAGGCCATAGTGTGACTGGTATATCATAATTGTGACAGAAGCAACCCAACCAAGGTCACGATAGTGAAAGAAGACAAATAGGACTAGTTTACGATCCTAACAAAAGCCCATTTTAAGTGTCATAATCATAACTCATTGGCCAAGATCATGACAGGCGCGATAATAGACAGGGGGCCTATTTCTGAACTTAACTTTTTGTTGGTTATTCCGAATATTTGGACCGTGGTAAAACCTAGTTTTTACCTAAATGGAAAAAGGATATAAAAGCAAAAGAAAGAAGTCTTAAATGAGAGCCTCCACTTGCAACATTTGGAAATAACTAAGGAAGAGAGAGAAGAGGGGAGACGAAGAAGGAGATGTTGTTGCTACTACCACTCCTAGTCCACCCCAAGTAAACTTCTTCATTTCATCTTGTCATTTCTTTCAATTGATGTATAAGATGGATATGATGATGATGGATTTTGGTTTAAGGATTTTCTAAACTCTTTTAAGAATTTGTTTTTGAATCAATGTTAATTTGATTGTTTTTGATGTTAATGTGATAGGTATTGTGATTGTTTATTATATTTGCATGATTTGGTAACAATTGAGAGAGTGAACTAATAACAAAATGATTAGGTTGGGTAATGAGAGTTAAACAACCTAATAGATCACACAAATAATCAAATTGGTAATTTATATGAAGAGTGATCTCATGTAAGGACCCTAATGTCTATTAAAATGCTTAAGATTTAATTGGATATGGGGGTTGTTTCCTAATTGTGAGACTACAAATTTTTTAATTCAATTCAATTAGGGTTAAAGATTAGAATGAGAGAGACAATAATCCACCCTTCAAAATCCTAGGATCGATACCAAATTAGCTCATAAGTAATTAAGTTAGCATTAGATGATAGAATAAATCCCTCCTTTTTCATACTTGGTTAAACTTTCTTATGTGAAGTTTCAGTTGTTAATTGGATGTGCTCAATTTTGATTTCCTTACATTAATTTAGAATTTGAATTTTCATTCTATCCATATTCAATTGCTTAATTTTTTGCTCATTTTTATTTTCATTTCAATTATACCTTTAAGCCTTAGACAGGTTAGGACTTGTTTAGTTTACTAATTCCTCATGGGATTGACACCTTATATACCACGTTAACGACCTATGTGCTTGTAGAATATTGAGGGTTTTATAAAGATTAAAACTTACTCAACACTGTAAAAAATAAAAATTTGAATATTCCCACATCTTATGACTTTTTGTTGGCTGTTCACTTCTTCATTCTTGATCAATCCCTTTTTTTCACTCTATTAACCTTGCCTTCCAATTAATGATCAATCAATCTCCAATCCTTAAAAAATAGGAAGAATAATTCTCGTAAAAATTAAGGAAATTGAAATCAAAATCATGCACAATTTGAGCATTATCAAATTTTTCCCATACCAAACCCTTGCTCATCCTCAGGAAACAAAAACATTAAAGTTAAAATTAAGAAAAAGTGACAATGCACCATAGGACATAATTGTATTCAATACCTAAGTAATGCAAAATATCAAGATTAAGCTTCACAAGAAACATGAATGACAATTAACACAACAATTTTATTTGAAAATAGTGTAAAAGATTTGATGAATTTTCTTATAGATTCTCTCATATTCCGTAAGTGTTTAAGGGATTCAAATGTTTTACTCAAACTCTTTTTATGAGAATGAACTATCATAAACTTGCAACTACACCAAATCTCCACTACTTAAATTATATGTATGCATAAATCAAAAGGACTCTATATGTGGGATGTAATGGGGTTGGCATCAAGGAGGGAATTTTTGGATAAAATGGTTCAAATCTTAGAGCCTAGTAGAACATTTGAGTCATTAAGTATTCAAACACTTAAATACATAACCCATTCAATTCTCACTTTTTCAAAAAATAGACTAACTCTTTTTCTACCAGAAGAAAAAATGACACATAAAACTTACACCTACTCTTAATTGTTCCTTTATTCCTACTTACTAGTAAATACACTACCATTATGTATAAAGTAAACTCCTACACCTACTATAGTCACTCTCCTCAAAACCACCAATTAAGCTATTTAAATACTCTACCAATCCTAAAATTAGGTAAAGGTATTATTGAGGGTCAAAGTTTTTTTGTGGGTTTTAAATATTGAAATAAAATGAACTAACTAAGGCTCAAAAGGGTTCACTAGCGTTAATGCGTTGGTTAGGTTATTCAGGTTGAGTAGGCTAAAAACAAAGAAGGCCTTAGTTATTTTCGTGCACACATACACTAATGTAATGTTGATCGGTTTAATGGAAGTTATAGAGAAACATTCAAATACAAGAGTATCACACAACAAGAAATTTAAGTATTACTATAGATGTTGTAATATATTGGTTCAAAAACTCACCAAGATACATTAAAATTACCAAATTTCTACACTTTCCTTTCAAAATAAATCATCATATTAACTATCGCTCACATCTGAAGTTAACTTATCTAATCAACATATGTGACTCTCATACTAAACTAATTTAATCCTATAGCATGCATTATAAAACAAAGTTTTAATATATATAATACAAAAGAAACAAACACACTTATGAAATGAAAAGAAAATAAAGAAAAACAACAAAACATAAAATGAAAAATATATAAATTTTGAAATTCTTAATCACTCTCCCCTACACTTAAACATAACATGGCTCAATTTTAAAGAATAGAAGAATAAAGTGTAGATAGAATACTCCCCAAAGGGTAGGGCAATGAAATGGAAAATCATCTAAGGGTTGGTGATAATGGGGGGTTCAATCCCTAAATGCTTGAAAAGGAAAAATAGATTGACCTCTAATTTTTGTTTTCCATGTCCAAAAGAGAACATAAACGGTGGAGAATTTATAGAGAAAGAGAGATGTAAATTGAGGAGGTTCTAGTGGTCAGGGATCTAGTAAGTGAGGCAAGGAGTAGTGGCTCAGGTTTGTTTCAAATGAGCTAAAAAATAAGGTTGCCTCCTAAAATTGCTTCTTTAACATCATACTAGTTAGATGGAATAGAGCTCTCTCTCAATTATAATAAGTTGAATTTTCTAACTTAATTTCTTCCATAGTTTACACTTGAAAACTCTTATAAAATAGTTTTAACTGGTGAGCATTAATCTTAAAAAGCTTGCCTAAATCCATAATTAATATCTCTACAACACAATGGGTAAAACACATTACTAACAACAAAAGGGCTTAACCATCTAGAATGTAATTTACTAAGAAATAATTTCAATTTGAAATGATAAAGTAAAAGTTTTTGACCAATTGAAAGATTCTTCCTAGAAATTGCTTGATTGTGGAATGTTTTTGTCTTGTCTTTACAAATGTGGGATGACAGGGTTTACCAAACTATGTAGTTCTCTGACATTGATAATCAATTTGAATAATGATCAAACATCATACAGTACTCTTATAATGTTCCCTCATGTTTCAATTCCTTTAAATCCCCCACTAAGTCCTCAAAGATCTCTTTATTAAATCGTTCATTTTAGCATCTACATAACTTCCTCCCATTATATAGATCCATTATAATTGATAATACTGTTGCGCTTATTCTTCTAAGTGGATTGTGACCACTCTTATCTTTAAATGGCTAAGACTACGACCTAATGCAAAGAAATGTTCATATTCATACAATCATACCTTGACTTTTACCCTCGTCGAATGACTCATTTAATTGATATTTTTATTGAAAAAGAAAAAGTATGAATAAAAAAACTATTCATATATAATAACATAAACTTTCATAAATTAATGTTTTCTAGGATGTTTGGGTCTGAATCGCCACATAAGGTTGCAGATTTTATTCATACATATGATTGACTATATGAACATACCACAATCTTCATTGAAACATCTTGGGGCTCCAAGTTCGCAATAAAGAAATATACCCACCGAATCAACCAAACGGAAAAGGAACTAAAAAAAGAAAGATAGGAGCACTCAAAATCTGCAACAGCTTCTCAACGAACGCAAAGGAAATCAAGTATGATACTTGCGCTTCTGTTCGCGAATGCTGAAGGAAACATTCTGATCGAACGGTACCTGTCAATTTCAGTCTTCCCATGTTATAAACCTCCATTTCGTTGGAAAAATTTTCCCCTTTCGTTAGATCATTGTACAGCTTAATTTCAACCTTGGCGATCTTCTTTCTTAATCTTCTTGTAATGTTGTTTTTCTACTCGAATTTTCGATTTTTATTTTCCTTTTGGGCTTGGATCTATCTGGGTTTTTTTTTTTTTTTAATGTTTTGTTGGTTTAACTCCTTTTTTTGTGCTATTTTTCTCTTTCGCTTCCCCCTGCTGGATAGAGTTTGTTCTGGTTATGCTTTTTTGTGTTAACGATAGTTTTTTGAAGAAACCTCTGTGAATTGTCATAAATTTTGTCTTTTTTATTCTCGATATGATGACGTTTGATGTATTGGGCATTTGAGCTGAGTACTTAACGTGTTCAAGTGGCAAGGAGATGCCATTTTGTAGTTTGACTTTCACGAGATATGCCAATGGTTCCATACTGATCTTCTCAGCTGTCATTATTCCTAGAAAAGAATGTATTTTAATAAGCGAACGGTGTGGTAAATTTATAGGGAAGGATTCACAATACATGGTTTACTGATTAATGGAAATGTTTTTAGGAGCATTTAGTTACTCATATTCGTTTATGTAGCCATAGTCAAGTACTCGTGATTGAGTGTTGGCGAAAATCGTTTTCTATTGATATAGCAATGGAAGCTTTGCAGAAGATTTACAGAACCTAATTTTTGTATCAATGCTGAAGATATATCCAACTTGTTTCTTCTGTGCTCTAGTTATAAAGGTAGGACAGGGAGATCAAATCTAGTCGTACTGATCATTTTTCCTTTTACTTCTGTGGTTTTGGATAGTGGGATTGAGAAAAGATAGTTAACTTTGAGAGTATTGTTTTAGCTTACAAAGTCACTTTTATTAATCACCCAATATTTAAAGGAATCTTTCATTAATAGTTCTAAATTTTGCTTACTATAGGTTCAGTGGAGTTCCCGCTGAGGAACGACTGCACTGGAGATCTTTCCTAGTTAAGCTTGGGGCAGATAATCTTAAAGGCATGAAAAATGAAGAACTTCTTGTTGCTTCCCACAAGTGAGCATTTAACTTCTCTTGTATCTGTTTCTTTTATCTTTGCGACTGTTTACATGTTGGAAAGTTCTTTGACCCTGATTGTCGTTTGTAATGCAAACTGATTGACTTCCAATCATTGAGCTCAATTCTTGTTAACTGCGGTCCTTTTATTTTAATCAGGTCAGTTTATATTGTGTACACAGTACTTGGAGATGTCAGCGTTTACGTAGTTGGCAAGGATGAGTATGATGAGCTTGCTTGTGAGTATATATGATCACTTTCTTCATATAGTTGCCTGACATGCTTTATATATTAACTTCCATGTCCTTTAATTGAATGGCTAACCACACTGCATATTGGTTTTGATTACAAAATGAGGAAAGGTTTAAGATATATTATAATCTCTGTTTTCTGCAAGATGATGGTGGCATTTCTTTGGGTTATAATGCTATCAACCACTAAAAATTGCATCGAGTAGGGAGGTGATTCCACCTAGTTATTACTCACACTCACAGGAAGGATGATTCTGAGTGTGCTGAATCCTTTTTTATCTTTTCTTTTTCTGCTTGTTACTTTCATTCTGATTTCATGAATTGCTACGGTAGTGTCAGAAGTCATCTTTGCTATAACTTCAGCGGTGAAAGATGTCTGTGGGAAGCCTCCCACTGAGAGACTTTTCCTCGATAAATATGGGAAAATATGCTTGTGCCTGGATGAAATTGTCTGGAAGGTGAGGTTCAAATTTGGTTATTGGATATTGAGAGTCAAAAACTGCTTGTTTGTCAATGTATCAGATTGTTAAGCCATGACCATGTCAATAGCTTTTCTAGCTATAACATTTGCAGTTGCTATTTTATGTCACAGACAAATAGGGTAAAACGTACAATGTTGTTCTGTGAATTAGATAACTATGATAACCCTCTTAATTTTAAACATTTTTTAAAATATTTTTTAATTTTAAATTTTCAGAAAAATTGTCTTAGATTTCTGTTGACAATGAACGACATACTTTATATGGACAACATGTGTTGTTAATTAGTTTGAGCTACGTTTAAGAGTTTGATAGGATCTTATATGAACAATATGAATACTTGTGTACTTTGCTGCATAGTAGATATGTTTTAAAACAATAATATATTTTTTGATACCTGAAGGGACTTTTAGAGAACACGGAGAAGGATAGAATCCGAAGATTGGTACGACTAAGGCCCCCAACAGAATTTTGACTAAGGCCTACATATGTCAATCAGCAATTGGAGTTGGTCATAATCTTCATGTAGTAAGATTTGTGGCTATGCCGCAATGAATATTTAAACTCCTTGATGACATGATTACTGGAATTGATTCATTCATAAGGGTCTCTGAACTTCTTGGTGGCTGTATCAGTAATCTATAGAAGGAGCAAAGGACATAGAAGAAAGATTTTTACTTCAATATTGATGTCTACTTGCCTTTGCTGTTGTGATTCTGAATATAAAACTTGCAAAAACATCTGTTGATTAGTATTGTTTTTCCTGAGCCTCAATTTTTCATCAATATCTTATATTTGGTTGAAAACATAGTCACCTTATCTTAATTAAGCATTTGACCCAACAAAAATAAAGCCCATAATGTTGGATTGAAAGGATATGACCAAGTACTGAACTTTGTCAACCTTTTAAGATTTGTGCATCAAAAGGAAACTTGTGTGCCAGATGCCACCTGCCTGGCAATCCATGGAAGATGTCAAGCTCGAGCTTTGATTACTATCGGAGACTAAGTTCCGTACAACGGTGTCGCGGTCAAACTCGAAGGACAGTCCAATTTTCTTAGCTTCCATGTAATAGCATCTGGTTAGTTGTGGTTTTTGAGCTTTGAAATAATCCGTCCTCACCTGTTTGACAGGAAGTAGGGTTACATTCTTTGGATTAATCGTTAATAATGTTCATTGGACAATGACCAGGATTTGATAATGTATTTCCATTCAACGGACGGTACAACATGGATTGGCTTAGACCAATCAAATTGCGCTAAAAGAAAAATCAGACGAGATGTAAATATATGTAGCACAAAAGTATGCTGGTGGAGATACTAGTGTCGGTTCTGATAATATGCGCGTCATTTTGATGGTTTTGAGGGAATCTGCGAATTGATACGAGTGACATTATAGAATATCCTGCCTTCCAAATTTCAGTATATACGATGCACTATAGAATGGACTGTCCCCGAAGTTTCAGAAAGTATATAATTTATTTCCAGTTTGCCTCTTTAACAGTCATCAGAATATGAGAAGATGAAGTATGGAAAAAGGCTTAGAGAAGAGGTTGAGAGAACCTTCCCTGAATGGAGAGGTGAGTTCATATCTTACAAGGAGTTGAAGAGACAACTCAAGTTGATCTATCCTTGTACAGATAGCGAAACGATTCATGACCAAGTCTCAAGGTTCGTTGCAGGAGAGCTTTTTAATGTGAACACCTTGACAGAGAGCAATGGTTTTGCGCAGTTGTTAGACAATGAAGTTAACAAAGCAATTACATTTTTTAACGAGAAAGAAGAAGACTATATCATCAGATTGAAGGTACTTACATGTATTCCATCTTTTACCAATTGCTTAGAAGCATAAAACCATGATTAATTGATTTCTTTTGGGCAGATCCTTGCTTTCTGCTTAACTTGGTCTTGGTTGGCATCGCAGGAGCTACAAATAAGAGCAGCAAACTTGGAAAACCCGTCAGAGAAGTTACAAGTCCAGAAAGATATCTTGGATTTTCGTGCAGAAATGGTGTTGTTACTCCATTACAGCGTTCTGAACTTCACAGGTAAACTTTTCAAATCGCCTATTGGTTCTACTAAGAGTTTTGGTGTATGGGAATTCATAAACTGGCGGAGGCTCTTGCTTCCTATGGATGATAATGAAATAGAGTAAGGAAGATTTGTGGTCTGAGAGGAACCTTTCTGAATTTTGAAGGGTACAGAAGAAGTCATGTTAAAGTGACAATAACAGCAAGCTAGTAAGTCAAGAGATAATTGCAGATGATTGATAGCCTCTTTAATGAGTAAATTAAGAGCAAATTTAAGGTGAAGGTCTAGTCTTTTAGGCATTCTCTATCTTCGCTTGAGTGTTTGCAATGTTCGGTTTACCTGCTTCAGAGTCTCAGAGAACGAACTTATGACCTAATTATGTACCGTGACTAGGACTGATAAAGATTGTGAAGAAGCACAACAAGCGGACAGGCACTTGCTTCCAGTTCTCGTCAATGCGAAGGGTCATGCAACAGCCATCTTTCTCCACTGATTTGCTTCACCAACTTATGGAGGAGTGTGAAGTTATGCTCTGTAGGCTTTTTCTTTCTGAAGGTCCTTAAAAGCTCATTCTTAATTGTTCAGCAAGAAGTTTCCCATTTGTTTCAACTTTTAAACAGTTGCTAACAGAGTCAGAAATTTAATATAGGGGGCTTGAATATGCCACCAACCCTTAAATAAATAAATAAATAAATATATATATATATATATTAAAAATAATTTTTTAAAAAAAACCTTAGGGGCCAGTGCACCACTGAATTCCATAGAGTTCCATGTCGGTTGCTATTTTTCCCTTGGCTGTATAAATTTGTATAATATAACTTCAAGGTACTGCAAGTATAGCAATTGTCTGCTGCCCATCATTATATACATTCTGTTAGATTCACCTTAATTTAATTTTAATGAATTTAATTCTAACATAAAAAATATTATATTAATATTAATATTAAAATGTTAAAATATTTAATCTTTATAAACTTAAGGTAATTTAAAATATCTTAATTATTGATATATTTTAATTATTTTCATATTTTTCATATTACATATTAATATAAATTTAATAATCTGAATACATAAATAAAGCATTACGCAAAATTATTATATTAGTTTAGAAGATTCCAGATTTTATCATTTCCCAGAATTCGATAAATAACTGTAAATTTTTTTTTATATATAAAATGGAGTGCTTCAATTTAAAATAATAATTATCTACAAGATCAAAATTAGTTTATAAATATTAACAATTCTTAATTATTGATGTGCCCTAATTTTTTTAAAATGTGCACTATTAAAGTTTTAGATTTAGTGATTTTAGAATAAGAATAACTTATAAAAATTTTAATTTTTAATGTACTCCAAACGTTTTAATTATATTAAAATTATTACTGTTCGATATGTATTGCACTCTAAAAAATAAATCAAAGATATTGTGTAGCTTAATTAAATGTTATATGGTATGACACTTATCATATTTGTGCCACGTAACACAATATATTGTGCGATTTAGGAGATGTAATACCTAAAAATGAGTTTGTCTGTATATGAACGATGTCACAACTTTGGGAGACGATAACAATTGAGTCCGTGTGTTACATCGCATAATCATAACAAGTGTTATGCCACGTAACTCTTAATCAAGCCATATAACATTGTTTGTCTAATCTTCGTTAAACTTTATAACAAATAATGACATCAGATGAGGTAAATGAAATAAAAATCAAACTTTATGGGAGTACGTGATATTTTTTAATAATAAGGAAGATAAGTGGAAAAAGGTGAAAATCATAGGAGGACTAATGTAATTAATCTAATTTATTAACACCATTAAAGATAATAATAGTAAAAGTAGTATGTTGTTTTATTATCAAAACTATAGACTCAAATCTCATTTGGTCTAATAACTTATGTTCCTATATTTTCACAAAATCTTTAATCTTTTATATAATAATATAGATAAATAAACATACAAAATGCTTCTTCACTTGGTTTATCAAACCCTAAAGGTAAGTCATATTTGATTGTCCAAATATTTATTATGGACTTTATAGTGGTTAAATTTAATATAGATGGAATATATCCAAAAATTTTGGCATTTATGAATAAGTAATTTGAAACAAAGAATGATATACGACATATGAAGAAATTTTTACGGACTCTCATATATATTGCAATAAGATTTTATAAATGGAATTCAGTGAAGCGTAAAGTAGCAAAAAGAGGAAAATAGAGAAGCAAAACAAAACAAAGGATGTAAAAAACTTAATCATTGGATAATGACTATATTAGTTTGGAAAGGGAGAGGTTTAAACAACCCTGATAAGCTTGATGCGGTAAGAGAATGATATGTGCTTAAATGTATCCATTATACTTAGTAATTAATGCCTTAAAAAGCTGAAGACCATTTAAGCTTGTATTTGATTTTGGGTACATTTTGAAATTGAAGGAGCTAAAGTGACCCGAAAGCATACCCATTGAGTCATCTTCTCAATGTTTATACTTTATTACCTTCATGGTATAAGAAGAAGAGACAAAATAAAGCATAGCAATGAAGAATGAGAGATGGAAGAGCTCCCGACCATACCAGAAAAATGCCACAACATACAACTATGACGCCAACTGCAAGGGCATGAGACCACTCTCATGCCCATGCAAGGGTGTCTCTCCTACACTCGTGAGACATCAGGCATGGTGGTGAGAAAGCCAACTGTCAACTTTTAAACTTAGTTTTTACTATAAAAAATAATAATTTCTAATCATTAGGAATAACTTAGCCTAGCTTAAATAATCTGAGCTTGTATGATTATTGCTTAGATTGGTCCATTTTCTATTTCTTAATATGTCTCCCCAATTGAATCTAAAGATTGTATCCTAGTCATTTGGTGGTTAGGTATAATTAATGAGTATTTCTTAATTTAGCACGACTTAAGGGAAAACTGAGATTAGCATAATGTATTGTTAGTCCATGATCAATAATTCTAGGAAAGATGTGAAAGCATTATAACAATGAAATATGTTTAATCATGTGTAGGTCAAGATTGATCCGAGAATCGGGTTTCACACACATTCATCAATTTTATAATTTTCGATTGTTTACTATAATTTATTTTTTCTAGTTTAATTTTACTTTATTTTCTCAATTGTGTTAAATTGAAAACTCCCTTTTTATTTCCTTTGCATAAATTACTTTCATTACGAGAATTAACCAAACATTCCCTGTGAATATGATCCCTACTCACCACATCTATAAGTTTTTAGTGTTCAGAGTTAGGTAAATTTTGCAGTGCACTCTATATGTGCTTTCAGAGATTTTATCTTGGAGAAAAAGCTAGTCTTGATAGAAGTACAAGAAACCAAAATCAAAGAGGAGAATATCCAAAAGTTGCATACTTTAGGTATCTCCTAAGCCTTTAAAATAAACAGCCAACATCACCATAACGGTCATATAGTTGTAGCTTATGAATCTAAGAAAGCAAAACCAGAATAGAGGAATTAAATAACTAAATGATACAGATGTTGGACACTATCATATAAGGAAACCATATTACTTCAGAAACTATAAAAGAGCATTATGGAATAAACTAGAAATTATTCACTCGACAATACAAGGCCTTTGGATAATTCTTATAGACTTCAATAGTATTTTAGATAAAAATAAAGCAGAAGGAAAACATGGGGTAACTCTCTTTCACCATTGACTTCAGGGGCTACATAAAGAGAATAAGAGTATATGACATAAAGATGGAAGGTAGATTCTTTACTTGGTGTAATAAATTGAATTTTAGGTGGACGTTAAGCAATATAGGGGTAGACATTGATAAAATGTGTTTAAATAAGATTAATGTAGGAAAATCCCGGGAGGAACATCACATGTTCCAGCAGCGGAAACAAAAATTTTTGGTCCCGGGACCTTCCCGAAAACCCAGGATCCCGGTGTCGGTATGAAAACTCAAACCTGAATAGCCAATAGAGACTATC
>JANJEY010000001.1:37189954-37201044 GCA_024703695.1 Erythroxylum cataractarum | reverse complement strand
TGCAAAAATAGTTTAAATAAATATTCAGTTAATTATTAATTATTAATTATTAAGCAATTTATGACGTCTACACAAGGAGACGTCGTAGAAAGGGAATTTTCACGACGTCTTCTAAACGTCGGAAAAACAATCCTTTATCGACGTCTTTATGCACGTCGTAAAATGCTAGTTTCAATCTGTGACGTCTAATGACGTCGCAAACTGTATAAACTTTTTCGGACGTCTTTGTAAACGTCGAAGAATATCTGCCCCTTCAACAACGTCTTACAACAGACGTCGTAGATCACCAATGCTTACCCTACCTTCCACGACGTTGTTTGCGACGTCTGAATAGATGTCGACGATAGTGTTCTGCGACGGGAAATTTCCTTTACCGACTTTTAAAAAACGACGCAAAAGGCCTCCTTTTCTTGTAGTGTTCATTATAATTTAGATTTACTTAAAAAATTAATACACATGTTGCATTCAGTGTGTTATAAAAAATGAGAAACATATAAAACTACCTAACGTTTTATATAGAAAAAGATTGAACTTTCAAATTTAATATCAATTCAAAAGTTGAGAACAAGTGACTTTTAACTATTTGATGCTACATGCTTTAAGGTCTACCTTACAAAAATGTTCAGAGCAAGACAGCAATAAGTATAGAAGACAAAGCACCAAAAGCCACTTCATGTAAATTATGAATTTATGATATGTCCTTATCTATAGCCCACGGTTTTGCTTCATCAGATTATGAAAATATAAGTAATATATCGACGCCCGGATTGCTCATGGAAGATATTTTAATATCTCTCAGGGGTCATCTTGTTTGTGTATCGGAGGATTCACAAAGGTCGGGTAAGAGGTCGTTCTCAAGCTGACTCATTATACAGCAAGGATGAAACTTAAATCTTAGCGAAAGGGCAGGAAAAAAAAAAAGTAATTGTAGGGACAGAATAAAATGAAAGAGGGGGTCGTGTAGACACAAGACACTGAATAGCACAACGATTTTTCAGAGCAATAACGACAAAAAAAAGTAACTGCGGCTTTGCGTCACAGCCAAGCGAAAGCCCTAGAAATGGTTCTTTATTGAAGAGTGGGTCACATCTGCAAACAATCAGCAAAAACACTCCTGCTGCTGCTGCTTCTTGCTATACAGATACTTCCAAGATTATGTATTTCTATTTCGCAAGGCATAAAAGAGTTGTATTAAATTATGCTAAAGATAAATTCTAGGTAAGTTGATAAGGGGTTCTTTTAATTTAAGTGAGATCATAGATTCGAATCACCCTTATGTATGCAGCTATTTAAAACTTGAAGTTAGAGTTTTGTCTTTTATAAGAAACCTACCCGATTCAAGTGAAAATTAGTCTGAAAATAGATGGCTTAAAGATGTCTTTTTATAGTTGAGACTTTTCTAAGACACTTCGTAGATAACCCAAAAAAATATATATTATGCTAAAGATACCTTAACCAACACTAAGCTACGAGCACTACGTGATTCATCAAGCTATGATTGTGTGGTATCCAAATAATATTTTTCAAACTTTAGTTGTGTGGAGTAACTTTGCAAGCTCTATTAACTTTTTTGTATTATCTTGTTCACTAAGTATAGGCCATTACAATCATAATCTCATGCTACTAATGAGTTCAACCCGCAGCTGGGGAATGACTCTTACTCATGTTTTTCAATAGATTGTTATGTACTTACGATCCAAACAAACATATGACTCATAAACGAATCCTCCTTCCTTTGTTTTTTTCTTTCCACACACTATAATGAAACCCAGCCAATACTTGCTATACGCAGTAAGAGTGAGCTTTACCACTCAACTTGTCTGCTGCTGCAAATCTGTTCTCTGGCGGGATATTCATATATAGATCCTAGTGCGTATCTTTCGAAGCATATCTGCGGATGAAAGCCACTATATTTGGCATAACTTCGTGTCCAATTAATCCAATTTGCATAATAAAGACAACACAAAACTTGGGTAGACATGGATGGAGCATGGACGATACCATACGCAACGTCAAGTTTTGTAACGGTTTCATATTAATGTGATGTATTTAAAGATTTTATTTTTAGAAAAGAGTACTTTAACCCTAATTAATAAAAGGGGTGTCATTTGATCTAACTCATTTGAATTTTTTATGATTTAATTTTTATATATTCAAATAGGAAATCATGTTGACTGAATCAAATTAACCTTGAAACTGAAATTTGACGATGAAATTCAACCGGATGGACATCTACACTAGATGTAATCCCTGTCAGGTCTTTAATTAAATCACTGCTACTGTGTGTATGGCATGTGAACAAATGGAGTAATGCACAATCCGAAACGACATTACAATTGCAAGCATTTTAAATGTGGAGCTTATGTGTCGATGACCAGGGAAGTCGATGCAAGTGGAAAGAGTAAATGGAAGCACGTGGAATCTACGTGTCCAAGTCATCGCTATCTGACACTTCCATGCCCATGGGATATCCTTAGCTTGCATTAGAACTCAAAAAAAAATATCTTTTGATCAGTTCTATAAATGAGACTTTGGTTCCTTACGTTAAGATGCAATTGGTTGGAGTTCCCTGACTAGCTCACCGACATTGTCTCTCTGATCGTTTTCTGTTTCCTCTTTCTTTCTGTATTCCTTCGAACCACTTGGTTTTGCTTGAGACACGGTAGTCTTTTGTTTTTTTTTTTCTTTAATTCTATCCCTAGAAGATGAAGGAAAATTCTGCGAATCCTCTGTATCTCAAGTCTTTGAATCACATATCACTTGTGTGTAGATCAGTGGAGGAATCGATTAATTTCTACCAGAACACACTTGGGTTTTTCCCAATTAGGAGGCCTTGCTCGTTCGATTTTGATGGGGCATGGTAATTCCGCTACTCCATATGAAATCATATCAGTGGAAATATGTGATGGATTTCAACGATTTTCTATCAAATTTTGAACCTTGATTCCACTGGTTTAACCAACGATAATAAAGTTCAGCTCTTTTTATATTTGTTTAACATGAAGTAGAGATTTGTGATGAATTTGATATTGAGGCTGTGTATTCTGTCAATGTTCTGTGTAGGTTATTTGGGTATGGAATTGGAATTCATCTATTGCAAGTTGAAGACCCAGAAAGCTTGCCAAAGAAAAGGGAAATCAATCCTAAGGATAATCACATCTCCTTCCAGGTAACTAAATTTCTGTGCCCGGTTGTTTTGTCGGTTTTGATATTTATCTCTACTTGGTGATTCTTTCTGGTGTTCTGGATAATCATGGATTCTTTCGAGGACAATTCCATGGCCTTCTCTGATTCACCAGCCCTTGTAAGCAGCAACAATAATGTTATTGATAATGCTGAATTCCTTACTAGGATTGAAGTCTAAAAAACGAACTCATGTCTTTTGGTTATGCAACTTCGGCTCGATAGACATTAAGCAAAAAACGCGAAATGTCATGGAAACAAACCTTCGGGTGCAAATGCACCCAAGTTGCCAACCTTTCATCATTTTTCACTTTGATCCATAACTAAGTTGAGTCATCGAAGAAAAGCTTTGTACCTAACTGAAGTTGAGTTTTTTTCAACGAGCTTAAATAACTTGTTATCAGTCTGATCAGAAAGATTTCTGTTAATTGGGTTCATTACTTTTCAGAATTTTTTTTGATTAACTGGCTAATGTTACACCAAACTTTTGGCTTTCTGAAGTCATAACATAATGTGGAGAAGTTTGGCCCCGGTTCTGTGGTTCCTCTCATTTTCCATTCTTTATGCAAAAGATAGCCTTTAACCCTGAAGCCGGCATTCAGTACGGTCCCTGTATGAAACCTAAAGGAGAGGGAATGATCAGTCTCTCCGGTATCTGTGGATGACAAAATAAATTTTAGCGACCTTCTTGGCTGGTCACTTCTATGCACATGTTAAATGGGAAATTTAGCTGAATGATCCTAGAAAAACAATGGTAAATCTTGTGTTGAACTCGTAATTGAAAATCTGTTTCTATTCTCTGGATTATTTGTCAGTGTGAGAGCATGGGAGCAGTGGAGAAGAAACTCAAGGAAATGGGAATTCTGTACAAACGGGCAACGGTGGAGGAAGGTGGAATCCATGTAGATCAGTTGTTCTTCCACGATCCTGATGGATTCATGATTGAGATATGCAACTGTGATAGCCTCCCTGTGATCCCTCTAGCCGGCGAGATGGTTCGGTCATGTTCTCTCGTAAACGTGCACATGATGCAGCATCAGATACACCAGGTAGTTCAGCAGTAGCGACGCCTAGGGAATCTCTGCGTCGAATGTTAGATGCAGCCATGAGAAATGAAAAGGAGTTGGGTCTTTTGAGATTTGTTTCTTTAGTGTTGTGACGTCCTCTGTATAATTGCAACAAAGCCGGGAAATAATTAGAGGGATAGCCATCTAGGTAGGAGCTGCTTGAATGATTCTGGATCATTTTAGAGGTTTTAATTTGATCCCGTTGTGTAAATTGTGAATTTGTTTCAGTATTATGCTTATTCTATAAATCTCAAAGCAAGTTGGTCGAATATCATAAAATAATGCATTCGATGTTCCAAAAAGGATTTCAAGTGACCTAATTAATTTGATTCAAACGTATGATTTGGAGAATCTTATAATTAAGGAACTCCCATTACCAACTTTGGACAATTTATTTACAAAGAAAAGAATCAGTTTATAAATCTTTTTTTCGAATCCTAAAACTGCTCAAGTTAAAAAGTATAAAACTTGAAATTTTAATAATATGATACATTTTTAAAAATTCTACATAATTTAGGTTTTCAAATAATGAAAACACACATTTCTTATTATGTAACTCATTCTTGAAAATTATTTATAATTAATATTCTTAAAAATCATGATATTTTATTAGATGTGTGTGGGCCCTTGCCTAGGGCCCATGATAAGGAGGGGTCTCTAATCTCATGATATTTTTTTTTAAGATATAAATAAAAGAATATTAATCATCTATAAAATTAAGCTCCAAAAGAATTGCCAACAAGATAACAACACAAACCCAATAATTGAGTAATATGCAGGTTCATTAATGATGCATTTATTATGTCCTTCCTTTCGGAGCTATTAACACATTCAGTACTAGAAAGGGGTCACTCATTGTCATCCCTTTCTTATGATGAGAGACTCATTTAATAACATATTGGTCAATCAAATCGCAGTATATGCTAGCCCATTTTCTATCAACTGTATAGATTTTGTAAATATGTCGCGTTCCTAGAAGAAAATTAAATATTATAATCATTTAATATTTGATTCAGTATGTACACTTATATTTTTTTTTATTTCGTTCAATTTATTAAGGTCATTTTTTTTATTTCGTCCCGGGCCTATAAAATAATAAGAACGCCCTGTGTGTGTATGTATATATATATATATATATATATTATTTCATTATCAAAGGAGCAGAAAATAATATATCGAATGAAACAATCAAACATATGTCGTACATTGGGCATTACCGTATACATATTACCAGGATTTTGTAGTAACTTTGAAGTCGTGAGCTTATTGGCCTCTCGCTAGCATCTGCTCAAAATTCTCAAGGGACTCGAGCCTTTGGATCAGAAGTTGCTGCCTGAACTTCTTGATGAATGCCTCCGCACTTTCGTTG
Organism: Erythroxylum cataractarum; assembly: GCA_024703695.1. Taxonomy (NCBI): domain Eukaryota; kingdom Viridiplantae; phylum Streptophyta; class Magnoliopsida; order Malpighiales; family Erythroxylaceae; genus Erythroxylum; species Erythroxylum cataractarum. Next base: position 37,195,425 of record JANJEY010000001.1, on the reverse strand, counting down.
ATATCCATGGATGGCCTGCTCTCCAGCTTCTGCGTCGGTAGATCCTCTGCTGCGACATGAGAATGTAAAGCTGTATCCTCCTTGTGACAGCCGACGGAAACCTTTGATTCATTGGTCGTGGATTTGTAATGTGGAGGAGGAGGAGGAAGAGGGAAGGAGCTATTTTCCTTCATTGCACGCTGTGGACTTTCCTATGCTTTTGTAATCAGTGAGCCTATATTTTGAGGCGATGTGTATAATGCCATGCCCGTATGGTGCTATATACATAGGAGAGAAATGAAGAGAGTAATATTATATCGTCAAATGGGGTAACTAAGGATCCAACAATTCAGTTTCGTTGAAAGAGCACTTTCTCATGTAAAAATTAATTATTTGATTAGCTAGATACCCATATTCTTAAGTTATATATGCTTGTCCCTAAAATTATATGCTAAGATGACTCGTCTTTTCTTAATTAGTAATCGATTCAAATTAGATGAAAGTTTGAGCTAAAAAGAGATGAAAGTTTGCCCAAACAAATTAGATGAATAGCCCACACGTAATTTTTAGCGACTGTCAGACCCAAACGTGCGGCTGAAGACGGGGGCATGAGGTCGAAAGTTGGCATATGAGTCTTGCCATGGTTGGCGGAGGATGGACCATCCACACGCTCACTCAACATTTGCAATTTGCATAGATATGCATGCTAGTTGGATGATTACGTCAACCATAATAAAGAGCATAATGGGCGTGTCAGGTCTGCCCCCACATTGCTTAAAAAGCTGGTGCACTGGATATGCACATGATTTCATCCAAGAAATGGGAGTAATTATACATGCATGTTTGACATTTATTACATAGATTGTCGCCCATATGGGTAGTCCTACCATTCCCAAGCAATAAAAAAACGTGTGCTTTCCATCATAGTCACTCCCAATTGTACCAAAATTATGGCATTATAATAAATAGGACCCATTACGTTTACATATAGTTATTATTGTTGAGAAAAGTATTTTACAAAAATACTATTTTGGAAAATGATATTCCAACTAATTACTAGTCGTCATATAATCAATGTTTTGAAATTCATATCAGACCGACAGTTTGACCGGTTCAACCGGTGATCGGTCAGCTATCTAATCTGGTAACTCCTAAAAATCAATCCCTAATTAGACCAGTACAAACCGGTGAAAACTTGTCAATTGACCGGTTAAGCCAAGACTGATCGAACTGATTGGCTATTAGTTCAATAAACCTTTTTTTGCTTTTTTTTCTAAAATACATCACGTTTTTTATTTATATTATTTTATATTATTTGAATCGGTCAAATGAATGTTTTATTTATATTTATTTATATTATTTGGTATATTGTTTATTTTTGTTAATATTACTAATATTATATATAATTAAATATAATTATTGTATAATTATGACGTCACACCGATTTGACCGGTGGTCGAACCAGTCGAACCGATCAAACCAGTAATCAATAAAGCTTCCGATTCAACGTCTGATCCGGGTTTCAAAACTTTGTATATGACTTTTTTTTTCCTAAATTATCAAATCAAGCCTACCATTTTTAATGTTCGAAGGTTAGTTTGAATTAGATGAATACATATCACCATAATTAATTTCGGTAATAGGTCGAAATAGATAGAACCAGAAACTTTCCTTCCTTACATACAGCTCAAATCAGGCCTAATATAATTGATTAAAATAATATTATTTTAATTATGTTATAAGTTAATACAACATTTTTATTGTCAGTTATATTAAAATGATATTCTTTAGTAGTAAAATCAATCCTTTCAAACTGACTCGGTGAACTTGAATTAATTTTGAATTACATCATCCTAACCATAAACAACCTAATTGACATCTTACGAAGTGCCTGTTTGGAACAGTTTTTAGAGGCTCAAAAAGTACTTTTTTCTACAGCAAAAGTCATTTTTGAGAAAAAGTGGGTGTTTGGCTGCAAACCTCAAAAGCGCTTTTGAAGTAGAATCAGCTTTTGAAAAAGTTAAAATACAGCTTTTTAAAAAGCTAAAATTTGGAGTTTATCCGAAAAGCCCAAATTTTAGTTTTTCCTGAAAGCTGTTTTTTAATGAATTACCGTCACTTACGTTTATAACAAAACCCTCAAAATTTTCCTCTCAACCGTTACTGAAAGTTTTTTGCTGCCTTTCTTCTTTTTTTGTCTATCTTTGCAACAGAGACGATCTCATCTAAGTAGTTCTTCTCTTCCTTATTTTTTAGTTTAAAATATGTTAAATATCGCAGACTTTCGTCTGCATGTTTAACGTAGATGAAGGTCTGCGTTGTCTGCGTAAACAACGCAGACCCACGTCTGCGTGTTTCAACGCAGATTGATGAATGCATGTGATTTGTTTTGTTTAGATTTTGTTTTGGTGTGAGAGAAATAAACCTTTTGTTGATTTTTTCTGTTTAGATTTTGTTTTGTTGTGAGAGAAATAGACCTTTGATTCTTTTCACTGATCTTGTTCTACTTCTGATTGTACATGAATGTAACGGTGGACTTTTGCTTTATAAACAGAGAATCTGAAACATGTAGATGACATTGAGTTGCATGTACTCGAGTAACATTAGGTGTTGGTTGGAAGAATAGTTTCTGAGTACTTAAATAACATCATAGTATTGCAGATTGTTTTAGATTGTGGAACATATCATAGTATTTCCTACAAGATGGTTATCGAAAATTTCCTACAATATGGTACTTTGCATATTGTTTAGTATACTTTAAAAATTATCTAGCATAAATTAATAAAAGTAATTTTTATTTTTATGTTGCCAAACAGTTTACTGTATGAAGCTCTTTTAAAAAAGCTGTTTTTTTAATTGACAGTCAAACAGTCAACTGGCTTTTAAAAAAAGCTCTTCTTAGAAAAATTCTACTGACAAAAGCTCTACTAATAAAAGCTCAACCAAACGGTCACGAAATTTCCTTTACGTTTTCCTTTTTGGGTTTTGTTGTAACATCTGCAAACTCTATCAAGCATTAAGCCTTGAGCCCAATAAGATGACGAAGACTCGGTGCTTTCATGTCCGACAACCACAATTGTTCTGATTGAGCCTAATATAGTCCAGCCAATCTTTAACCTGTTCCCCTGCCTACTTGTTATAGACCAGTTTCTTAACATTATGCCCATACCCCCTTTAGCCCACTGAGATCCCAACCTCCCCAAAACATTCATTTCCCTTGAAACCTTTTTAGTCCAAAACCTTTCCAACAAACCCTAAAAAGAAATGGACACACTCCATCGCTTCTCTCTCCGTCTCCTCCCTTTATCTCTGGCCGGGAAACCCCCGAGAGCCGCTAGTTTAGCTCCAGTATCTCGTTTGACTCGAATGCCGGTTTCGAAACCACAATTCATAACTCCGATCCCCCGCCACCATTCTCACTCTTCCTATGGGATTGCCAAAGCAGGTTGGCTTCTGCGTCTCGGGGAAAAGAAGAAAGTGAGCTTGCCGGACATAGTTAAAGCCGGTGACCCTGTATTGCATGAACCGGCCCGGGAAGTTGACCCGAATGAAATTGGGTCGGAAAGGATACAGAATATCATTGATGATATGGTAAAGGCGATGAGGAAAGCCCCGGGAGTTGGTCTCGCTGCTCCTCAGATTGGAATCCCGTTAAGGGTCTCTTTTCTATTTTCATTTTTCTTAGTTTCCTTAGAGTTTTCAGAGCACCATTCGTGATTGTGAATTTGGTCTCTGCAGATTATAGTTTTGGAAGATAGAAGCGAATATTTAAGTTATGCACCAAAAGAAGAGATTAAGGCACAGGATAGGCGTGCTTTTGACCTTCTGGTATGTTTTGCTTATGTTGAAGTGAAACTTGATTTATGACGTCTGAAATACGATGCATGCTTGTTGGCAAGAATTTTTACTTTTGCTTTTTATGATTTATTAGTTCATTTGAGGCAGGTGATTCTGAACCCAAAACTCGAGAAGAAAAGTAACAAGACTGCACTTTTTTTTGAAGGATGTTTGAGGTGAGGTGAAACTTAGCAATGAGTTCGAATTCCAGTTATTTCTGGTTGTTCCATGTGATTTTCTATTCCTTGTTTGTTACATGAGCTTAATTATTTAGGTATATAGTTTACCACATTAACCACTCCAATATTGACAGTAGTGTTAGTTTGCAACTGATAATGTGAAATTTTGGAAATTCTATTATCTTGCCTTTCAGCTCTCACCAAAAACGTAGCAATAGTATCAGTGAGAGCTGAAAAATGCTCCCTATTAACAAAGCATATGACTGACTAGGACTGTATTGCTGTCAGTTTATATTGGTTATCAACATTCATGTTGTCATTCACAGCATAGCAACTTTTCCTTGATTGTCCTTGTTACATATGTATCACAGACACCTTGCGTTGTCTCCCATTCTAATTTATTCTTCTACTTTCTTGGAATTTTAAGAAGCAGTCTGATGCAAATATTACTACCTTTTATGCATCAGTTTCCCTGGGATCAGAAACACAATCTGTTTATGTACCTGGACACGATATGAAATGGTTGGTGACCCTTTGGATACTGTTAGGTGTGAAGCATTGATAGATTTCATAGCTGAAGAACTTGGCAGTGCTAAATAAGTTAACCTGCGCCATCTTGCTAATGAAATAGCTAACTTTGGTAACCCTGCTTCATTTCTGCTGTTATTATAATTTTCAGTGTAGATGGGTTCAGAGCAGTGGTTGAACGATGTCTTGATGTTGAAGTTACAGGCTTGAATCAGGACGGTCACCCTATTAAAGTCAATGCTTCTGGCTGGCAGGCTCGTATCTTGCAACATGAATGTGATCATTTGGATGGAACTCTCTATGTTGACAAGATGGTGCCAAGAACGTTCAGAACTGTTGAGAATTTAGACTTGCCGCTTGCTGAATGTTGCCCGCAGCTTGGAATCCGTGGGTCAAGCTAAACTGAAGTTACAGTCTTCCGAAATTTGGCTCGTAGAACTCGATGGAACCAAGTGATTCATCTCTGTGCAGTTGAATCTTTTGAAGTAATCAACAGAAGATATAAGCACTAAAAGCTGCACCTTCCACCATTGTTTAATTTCTTAAATAAAAATGCTCTGTAGTTTTGTGTTGTACGATAATATTTTTCAGGGTAGAAGACACTTGATTTGAATTGGATAATTGAGCGACTCCCTGGTAGCTTTGACTTCATTTTTGGGAAAGCTCATCTGCAAGTGGCGTGAGCACGTGTTTTAAAATTCCCACCATTTTAATACTTATGATGTTATATTATTGTATTTGGGCTCAACTCATTACGAGGCCCAAAACATCTTGTAACCTAGGGCCCGTTTGGTTCCACTTCTGTTTTTTTGTTGTTGTTTTTAGTTTCTGTTTTCTGTTTTTAGTTTCTGTTTTTTTGCTTAAAAAAATAAAAACCTGTTTGGTTGAGATTTGTAACATAAAAACTGAAAATAAAAACCTGTTTGGTTGAGATTTCTAATAAACTTA
>JANJEY010000001.1:37124451-37139576 GCA_024703695.1 Erythroxylum cataractarum | reverse complement strand
TGGACATTTCTAAGGAAAGGAAAACATGAAGTTATTCCTATCTAACCTTACCCATACCTATCCTAAGCTATTAGCATTAAAACCCATCTAAAATTCCATAAATTTCACATTTTTCTTGCCTTAGAGGTGGAAACCCACGAAAATTCCTTCTTGCTTCTAATGGAGGATTTACCCTTCCTTTCCACTTTCTTATTGAAGAAAACTATTAAACCCCTCCTTTCTAAAGCATAAAGACCTAAGCTTCACTTCTCTTCTTCTTCTTCAACCGAAATCTCCCTCTCTTTTCTCTTCTAAAATTTTGTAAGTCTCCTTTCTTTCTCTTTGAAGTGTCGTAAGTCTCTTAATGAATTAGGGAAAATTGTTCTAACTTATAAAACCTACATTAAAACTACGTAGTTTTAGGATCCTTCATACTTGCAATTTATTCTTTCTTCCTTTCCTTACAAGAATGCGTGTCTCTCCCCATTCATACTACCCCTTTACTATTTGCTTCCTTTCTTATTGTTTTAATCTAGCTAAAAAGACCAATAAAGCCCTCCTTCTTAGCCTTTAACTATAGAAACCTAAGTAATCTACCTAATTTGCCCTTACACCATCTTAATCTTTTTAATTCTAACAATTAATCAAAACTCTATTTTAACTAAATCCTTTCAATTAATTTCTATTAACTAAGTACTAAAAATCCCAAATTATTCTAACTACAAGAAATTATCAATCTAAACCTCAAAATAACTAGAACATGATTAATGCAAATCAGGACCCAACAAATATGATATCAATTGCTAAATTATTTTAAAGAAATGTGAAAAAATGTAGACTAATGATGAAATGAATGCATCTAAAGCATAGGTGAAATGGAGAGATGTTTGCACATTAAAGGAAGAAGTTGGATTAGATATTCAATATTTTACAGTAATGAACAAAATGTTGTAATGCAAGCAAATTTGAGTACTTCTCATTGTAAAAGAGTCCTTAAGGGTTAAATGAGTATGCTCTAATTTCTTAAAAGGAAGGAGTTTCTTTGTAGTTAATCCTAGTTTGTTAGTTCTTGATCTTTAAGGAAAATTTTGAATCAAAGAGTTAAAATAAATGGAGTGATAAAAGTAATTACTGGAAATTAAAAGACGACCCTTTTTAATAAGATAATTATTCCCTAGGACCATTGCAAAATCATATATAAGTTAGATCAATAAAAAGGGGTATTATAGTTGACACCAAGGTGGATGATTTCAAATATAACAATATTTAGTAATGTTTAAAGCAATATTCTTGATTCTTGTCAAGTATTAGAGGTATTTTCTAAATTATCAATCTAACCCATCAAAGAATGATCAAATTAGAAGGATATTGTGTACCCTAAAGCACTTTACCAATAGTATTTTTAACTTTTTAAAGGTCATAATCACAAAGACTTTTAGTGTGAAGTTGCCAAAGTCATTCACCAATTATCAAAAGCATGCTTTATGCTTTGGTTTATTATTAAAGGAAAATTATGGATCATTGACTAAATATCCTTCATTTCCTTAATAAATGAGGTTTATTCTTTATGCCTATGTAACTTGGAAACATATAATCACTTATTCTTTAGCTTTTTTTTCTTAAAATTTATATGGAAAGAGCATCTTGTGAAGTTCAACTTCAACTACACCATCAATTATTGAGACTCAGACATCCATTAGAGTTCCTATATAAGAAATAATGAAATTCTAATACTCAAGATCATTCTAAATTGTTTTAACTATATAATACAAGAAGAAAGAAATGTTAAAATCTTTAAGAAAAGCTCTATAATCATAGAACAAATTACTACTAAGTTTATTCAATGGGTAAGAGTAACGAGTTTGACAAAAAGCTTAAGAAATAGTTTAAATGTTTCTATAACTTATTGATGGAGCATTTAATCTTCCTTCTTTCTCTAGATTAAGGAAGATGCCTTTTTATAAAAATTGTAAGAATCATATAATCAAAACCTAAGTGCTAGAAGTTTTTTTAATTTTTATTTATTCTCAAATTTAAGCATGTTGTACTATAAATATTTGAAAGAACTTGAAATCACTAGGAATGGAGTGCTATAGGTTTTAGGATGTCCTCTTTAGTTTACAAGTTGTATAGAGTTTGTTTGTATACCTTTGTTCTTTGTTTAACAGTTAGCATTAAACATTTGTTTTTTTCCTTGGATTTTCAAAACATGTTAGGATTTCTATTGAGAGATCATCTTATAACTATATAATTCCCAAGAAACTAATCATATTAGTAACACTAATTATAATGCAAAACTAAATTACTATGGATTCAAGTGTACAGTTAGAGATGTCAAAACAGGTTCGACCGATTTTATCCTGGGTTGATCAGGCCACAGGCTAACCATGGTCCGCCTAGTCGGGCCACATGCTAAGGTCAAGTAAGCCATGAGCAAAGATTGCCCTATCGTTACTTCCAAAACAACAAAAAACCCACCCACTTGTGGTCTGTTGAGCCATAGGCTGGGCCACGGGCCAACTCATCTCGAGCTACTGGGCCATGGATCAGGCCACGGGCCACCACCAGGACTGCCCCTGACTTAGCGCATTGACATCTCTATATACAATTTACAAACTTACCAATTTAAATAGATCCTAGAAAAATAAAATCCACTAAGAAACTATCAATTCAAAGATAAAAACAAAGAAATAGTTCAAAATTAGGATTGATTAAATATTGAAGGGACCAAACGAAAAATATAGGGTTAAGGAATTTGCCATTTTGAAGCAAGTTCAACACTTATGCCGCTGAAGATTCCTTTTGCATTTATAAACTCCTTGAGCCACTTAAAAGTGTTATGGTAGAAACCTTAGATACTAATTTGTTTATCTTAGAGCATTATTCTATTCTTCCGTAAAGCATATATGCTACAACTAAGTATTAATTTAAAATTTTTTGAGACTTTCTTATAAGTAAATCTTACTTGTTCAACCTAAAGTAAGAAGAGTGGCCACTTGTTCCCATAGCTCTAGATTCTGCACCTGTTCTAGGCGTGACTCTAAAAAAATTTATCATATTGGTAATTCAGCAAGAGATTTTCTTATGTTCTTAGAGTTTGATTACACAACTTGCATAGTGAGTTAATCAAATCAAATGCCTTTTAATATGTCTATGGTCTGTGGTCTTTCCTTGATTGCTAATTATAATGTTAAAAAGGATTTAGGATAATTATTTGTAATCCAAACAAATCTCCACCAAGTGACTCTAATAATTGGAACCTTAAAAAGAGCTAGACAGGTTTCATTAGTGAAGCATTATGAAATAGGATCTTATCTTATTCCTCAATTCTAACTCTCTAACTTGTTATTGAATTCATAATCATATCAAAGCCCCTATATATGCAATGTCATTCCCCTTTAAAGATGATTTCTTTGACTTTAGCTAGTAGAGGGATATATGGCTTTAAGTTATCAAGGGCAAGATCATTCTAGTTGTCAAGTCAAAACCAAGTTTTCATCCTATTTCCTATCATGACTTACATCTCTTAATTTATAGCATCTCTCATTTTCAAAAATTAATTTAAGGATCCAAAAGTTGCTTGGTTTGGCTTTTATGCTCCATAACCATTGTTTCTTTAATATATAAGAGTGCGTCCTTCTTATCTATATTGATTCAATGTTTGTAAATAATTTCCATATCCTTTTGGTTATAAATATCTTATTAGTTAGTCTTACGAAACTAATTTTCAAACCACCTTCCTCTATTGGTAAACAAACTTCCAACTATTTAACCTTAGAATCTAAAGCATATTATGCTTTACCTAATCATACAAAGTTATTTAGAATTCTATCCAGTTCCTTAATAATATTTGCAGACAATTATAAATAGCAACTTTAATGGATGTAGAGAATATTTATAACAACTAAGATTGCTTAAAGCTTATCTATATAAGAGAGGAATTTGTTATTCAAATGGCCAATCCTTTTTTGAATGGAATCAAATAAGGGTTGATAATCTTTATAGGAAATTATCTTATATGAAATTAAGATTCCTAAGTATTTGACAGGCAACTTCTAAAGGCAAGTATTTTACTCTTATATCTTTTAAATAATTTCTGATCTATTAAGTTATTTCTTATGCTCATTCCTTGAATAAAGGTTCCTTGAGTTGGGTTAATGATGGACTTGAAAACCTCCTTAAGCCTCTTAGTTATCATTTTTTAGATGATTTTGCATAAAATATAACAAAATAAAATAAAATAGAAGTTATATAAGAAGCTTGAATTCGAATCTTTAGGATTGAGATAAATATGAGTTTTATTTAACTTTTTAAGCATTATTTTATCAGGTAAATTTTCAAATAACTTTAACAATCATATCACCTATTAAATGTCAAAATTTCTTGAAAAAAGTGAACATTTTATCCATCATATTGTAATCATTCTAATATTGTGAATCATATTAGCAATTTAACATCTTAATGTTGCTACATTATCATGAATGATAAACATAAATTTTGGTCAATTACAATTCCATTAATTACACTATCTTTTTTTCCTTACTAATTAATTTTCACTATAAGCAAAGTAGGAATTAATGATGGAAAATTACCAATGGAAAAGAAACTGTTGCAAATTACTGATGAAAAATCCATTTCTGTCATTAAAATTGACAGGAAAAAATTCATTTAGTGATGGTACTAATATCAATTGCTAAATATGGAGGGAAATCACCTCAACAAAATTTATGACGGACTTTAGCGACAATAGAAAATGCTTGTTAGTAAAGAAGGTAGAAATTGTTAGTGGAATAAAAAAGTTTTGAGTTTACTGATGGAAATTCTCCATTGGTAAATTTTCAACGTAAACATTGTCATTTGCTTTAGTTTTAGTGTTTTAAAGTAAAAGAAAATGACGTGGTTTGGTTTAACACCAAATGACGTCGTTTTTTTACATTAAACTCAACCGACAGACACCCCCCCCCCCCCCCACTTGCATCTTCTTCTTCCTTATTCTTGTTGCGTCTCCTCTCGTGCAATTTTCTTCTCTCCAATTTCTCTATAGTGGACTCCTTTTTTACTCGTCAATGTTGTCTTCTCCAGACATTATCATCGTGTCCTTTGATGGAGGTATTTTTGCAACCACTATCATGTGTTTTTTTTTTCATATATTGATGAATTCATTAATATATGAAAAAACACATGATAGTGATGAAAGTTAATTTGGGTATTTGATTACTTTCACTTATTTGTGTATTTTGTGATTGGAAAACAACTTTAAGGTATAAATGTTAGTGACAGAAGGGACAAGACGTGATTTTGGTTGTGATGTTGGGATGAATTTTTTATGCATGTAAGGTATTTAATGAATGTTTATTATTTGAAAAAAATGATTTCAGTTGTTTATTTTCAGTTCTTTTTTAGCATGAATTTCATAATTTCAGTTGTTTTACTTGAAATATGATATAACTTACATTGATATTTTTGTAATGCATTATGTTTAGATTATAGTATAATATGATATGTTTAGATTATATTATAATATGATTATAGTATAAAATGGATAATTATTTATGAGACGTCTATGATAGTTTAGTATGAGAGTCTGCTTAGAGATAAAGAACAGCTTGACTATGAGGCCAAAAAGCTTCAAAGTTGTTTGAAAAAATTGTCGTTGCTGATAAGGTTAGCCATGGCATGCTTAGATCTCTGGTTAACTTGAAAGATAGACCAAAGTAGGTTTATGCATAAGAAATTAAGTCCTACCTTTATAATTGTTTGCCAATTATTGTGCATAAACTCCCTAATTCAATTTGTACAACTGAGGAATAAGCTAAACTTGATGTATCTTTCCATATACCATTTTAGGCATTTACATTTGAATGATGTTAAATGTTATAAGTTGGCTTCAAGATTACATCATATGGATTCATAAATTAGGTAACCCTCAACTACAAAAATCATCAAGGAAAATGACTACGATAAACTATTTATGTTTACTCTCGAATTGATTTGTGTTTGGTAAAAATTATGAATCTCATATTAGCTATGGCTTTTATTTCAAAATTGGTTACACCATTATTTATGAGGAGTCATGGTGCAGGCCCACCTATAATATGGCTCTGTATGAGTTATAATTTTGGGTTGACTGCTTGGGAGAACGTAATGTTACTGTGTCTCCTCTATATCATATGAGTAACTCTATTAGTAAACATGTCAATGGAGATAGGTACTTGGACCATATTTCTGTGTTTAGACTTTTGCAATTTGCTTATATGTAGTTTGCTTCTTGGGTCTCTGAATACAAAATACTAACCTTCTAGTTTCTTTAACTTCCTCCTAATTAGCATTGTCTGTACAATAGTCAAATTAAAATCTAAAAGAATGGTATCCATTATTTTGCCATATAGTTTTACTTTTGCAGTTGAAGAGTGATAAGTTTCAGGGACTACTTAGAACACTTGGATACATCCATATCTTCTTGTTTTGATATGTTTATTGACCAAAAGTTTTTGTATGCTAAAGCTTGACTTAATCTAATGATAAGCAAGGCACATGTCACAAAACAATGTCTATCTGTGCTTCGCTCCATAAGCCTCTAGATGCAGGAGCCATCCTATATGTGTATATTGTTCAACCACATAGAAGTAGTTTAGTTGTAGAGAGATTCTAATAAACTTAACACTCTAACCACAACAGAACAGGTTGTAACTATGGCATTATTAGAGACATGATTCTAGTTTCATTATCACGTCATTCGATTACTGGAAATTTTGGCTAGAGAAGGGAAAAAAGGATTGGAATTTCGTTGTTGAGGTGAAGCATTACATTCTGCAATTGCAATCGAATCAGATGTTATACTTCCAGCTACTGCTACACTTGCAGATGAGGCATCACCTTCCATACTTGCTACTACACCATCCACCACCCCTATACTGATAAAGATATCAGAGGCAAATAATGTTGATGAAGGAGGCGACCTCCAGCCTAGAGCTGAGGGAGTTAATAGAATAACTTACATCACAATTGTCAACAATTTGTAAGTGAAAATACATGAAACACCATATGTTTATAATTAAGTTATAGGTTTAAATTTAAAAATGGTATAAAATTAATTGTTTTAATATTAGGTTGATTCCTTCTGGATCATACTCAAGAAACATGACATCCAAATTCAAGGAAAAGATTGATGTTGAGGGTTAAATATGAAAGAATATCTCTCAAATGACAAAGGAATTTTATTATAAGGAGTTGGAGGTAATTTTTTTAATTTTAAATTGATTTTTATACATTTATTAGATAAATATTATTACATTATAAATACTTATCTATGCTTTCCCTTTTATTTTAGAAAGAATTTTTTGAGATTCTGAATTCAACACGATCATTTATAAAGTATAGGAGAGACGAGCACGTACACGTTATTGAGACTTTGTTAGTACGATACACAAGACTAATATACGACCGCCTTATATTTCTGAACAAATATGAAGTGGTTGGTAGTAGTATTTGACATCACCCACGACAATGTCCGTTTCAGAGCGTAATTCTATCAAAAAACGTGGAGGATCAGGGGGAGAGAGTCTTCCTATACATACTGAAGGATCTATTACTCACCGCAAGTATACAGAAAGACTTATTTATATTTTGATTTTTTTTACTTTGGTGTATTTCAATTTAATTTGATGTGTAAATTTTTGAATGAAAATATGTATATTATGAAGAATGATGATAATGTTATAAATTATAGTTCACTTGTAATATTTTATTTTGATGCAGGAAAAGTCTATGGGCACGAAGCCTACACCCTGTTAACTTTTTTTGCATACTCACACTAAAAAGCATGACGGTATGACCTTCGTCAACTCTTATTGTAGAGAACTAAATGTATGTGAAATTTATGCTTTAATAATAATACTTAATAATTATCACTTACTAATATAAACATTGTCTTATGATAGGACCAAATACAAGAAAGTATTCAACGATAGTCTCAGCAGTTTGAAGATGTTGATGAGACTCCAACCAATCTTTATATAGTGGGTGGTAGGGAATGTCGTGGAAAGAGATTCAGCTTAGGTTCATTTGAGAACACATGTTATTCGCAATTTTTACATCCAGTAAAGCAACATCTAGTAGGTGGTCGACAACTAATGAAGTTAATGAGTATCAGAGCATAATGTAGACATTGACAACTTAGTTGCAACAATTAATGGATTACATAGCTTAGCTCTGTAATGAGATGGATGAGTTGAAGGGGAGGTGTAACACCTCCTCACAGCAATTAGAACATCTGCGGTCACCAAATGAATAGCATACTTGTAGTCATTTTATAAAAATTACAAATACTTATTATGTACAAAATAATTTTTATTATCAATTAAGATAATTTTTATTTTATATCATCAACCAACTTTTTTCAAACAAATTAAATGTTGAAACAAATCAAAATATTATCAACAGATAACTCATAACTGTTTAAATTATGCACCAACCATAACATCATCAAATAAAATTTAATGTAGGGAAATTAAAAAAATAGTTTTTACCAAATTTACCGACGGATAACAAAGTTTGTCGGTAAAATCTATTGATTTACCGACGGAAAAGAAATCACCATCAGTAATGATAATATGAATTTACTGACGGAATAACCAAATTTGTTGGCAATTTTTCTAATAGACAAGTCCTTTTTGTCGGGCAACATAAAATAACTGTCAGTATATTCGCCAACTTTGCACAAAATTTCTATCGATAAATTTGCGATGGACATTATGTTATTCATCGCAAATTATTATCTATGGTCGTATCTCTGACACCTTAGTTTTTCGGTAAATTCCATCGCTAGCTAAGCTTTTCGACAGAATGTGCCGTCACTAAACTCCATTTTTCTTATAGTGTTTATATTAAGAAAACTATATGTAAGATAAGACTAAGAAAGGCTACATGCCGTCAATTATTGTCGTTGGCTACTAATTGCATGGTTCCGTCAATTATTGTTGTTGGCTACTAATTGCATGGTTATGTAACCTATGTACCTTATCATATAGAAGGACAAGGTTTGAATGTTCCTACCAAATTAATTTTAAAATAAAAGATTGAGAAAATGGATATAATTAACTATTCCTGATGATCTACACCACAAATTTTAAAGTTCATTTACTTTGTTGTTTTCCTCTTTTATTTTTTTTATCATTAATGTAGAGCTAGATATTTTTTTGAGTTTGGACAAATTATATGATATTTTTTTGTTTAATAACATTATATTTCATTAGTGAGACCAAAATGACATCATTAGATAAGAGTAAGGATAAAAATGGCGAAGGTCCAAATTTCCCCCTATGTTTGATAAAAAGTCTAAGATGATCCCTGCTATTATCTTTGGTACAAGTTTACCATCTTAAAAATGGAGCAGTTTACTCCAAAAATGCTATCTCCAAATAAACGTTACATCTCTGTTAAGTTAGGCCACTTAGACATGCCATATAAGGTCAGCTGCCAATTTGTAGCTGATATGTATATAAATATTAATTTAAAAAAATATTTATATACGTGTCAGCTACCAATTGGCAGTTGACCTTATGTGGCATACTCAAATGGCCCAAATTAATAGAGATGTAATGTTTATTTGATGGAGTTAGCATTTTTGGAGTAAATTGCTCCATTTTAAAATGTTGAGGTTTAAACTAGTACTAAAGATAATAACAGGGGATTTATTTTTAATTATTTTCTAAAAAACTAAAACTCAAAAATTTTCTAAAACTTAACCTGATTGAAATCCTAATTTTACCTAATTTTCACGTATATTCAACTCTACTATATTCTTTCTTACCCTCTAACAACCGAGTATAGACTGTTGGACAATTTTATCCCTTCTTATAAAGTTGGACAACTATTAATTGTATTTTTCAAATTTTCAATAAATTATCGATTAAGTTATGTAATTTGATCCAGATAAAGATAATAAAGTGGCTCAATAAATGACTTAGATTAATGGGTTGAAGTCCAAGTTAAAAATAGATCCCAATTAGTGTGGACCAAACTTATATCAGCCTTGTGATGGGGAAGCCTGATATAGAAGTTATATAAAGGTTAAGGTCTCCTGCAGTTGCTCATATCAATCGTAAATATAAAGAATCTCTAACTCGTTAAGAGAGCTTGAGTATTGAGAAAACTGCAGAAAGTCCTAAATCTCGTATCGGGAAACACTTTATGTAAAAGGTCCTAGGAGATTTGTCATCATTTAGAGCTCAAAAACTACATCGGAATCAAAGATGGAACCAAAATCAGGTATTCTGCATTACCTTCCTTTTTAATCCTTTCATGTTTGATCCTGGGTACGTAATAAGGTTTGTATTATGTATTACATGTGGTATTAGAGCGGTTACATGATTAGATTGTCGAAAACGAAGGTTTTCAATTTTTTTATCTCATATAGTTTTCCTTAGTTTTTATTCGTTTTTTAGTTTTTTTACGTATATAATTATGTAAAAGTGGTATACATAAGGCTAGCTATAAAAAATAGGTCTAAAATAGGCTAAACGGAGCAAAAAATGACATCTCAGGACACCAAAAATTGCCTTCAATGTCGGAGAAGGAGGACTGCATGCGTCCGACACTGCTACAGTGTTGCGGGGTAGCGGTGTACTATTTATCGACATGTCGCTCTAGCGAGTGACACACTACACTCCCGACTTGTGACCCGCATTCCCATAAGTGTTGGACGACGGGCGCGTGCCACACTTGCGTCACATCCATCCATACACATGGCATGCCGGATGGAGGACAAATGGCGCACCATGTTACCCGGATGATGTCAGTACGAACGCTACAATATTTTCTAAGAAATAAAAATTTTCAGATTTCCCATAAGGGTGCCTCGAGATGTTTGGGTTAGTTTCCAGGTCTGAGAAATTTATAAAGTAAGTTTTTTCATTTTTCTGGATTTATTACATTAGTAATAAATTAAAGGTTAACTTTAGAAAAAGGAATTAAAGTGTTCTAAATCTAATTTTGAGAGAATTTTCATGCTTCAAACATCACATGACGGAGATACTTCAAGTTTTTTTGTGTCGGGTCTTATGTCTAGTGTTTGGGATTGCATGATGGTTAATTTAAAAAGGAATTAAGACATTCTGAAGCCATTTTGAGTGAATTTTCTTGCAACGAACTTGCCATAAGGGAGATACATGAGGTTTTGGTATCTTGGGTGCTCGGTTTAGTGCCCAGTGATGCACGATAGTCACTCTACTAAGATTTTTCTTTTACAAAAGTCTCAAATGAAGTTTTCATAGAATGTCTTTAGCACGAGTGTGATAATGAGACTGTGCATTCAGATTTTTACATTTTTTGATGTTACATTGTCACATACAATATACCCATAAAGAATGTGAGGATAACATAAAGATGTATCCTTGGTGTTTGTGGACTGTTTGAGTTCTGATAAGGATATAATCACCAAAGTGACCTTTCAAGTCAGTATTTTGAATTATTTTTCTTGCATGTTGGGGGATGGCTCTGATTTTATGTTTGGTTATTTTGCCCAAAGGTGTTGGCCTTATATAATATTTTGAGATGTGCATAAAGGCATTAGATAGAGGAAAGTTATTGCTCAAGTGATTTATTCACCCAAAGGTGGTAGTGTCATAAGAGTTGATAGTTTGTACACCGATCGCTTTTATGTAGAGATTTAGTTGCATTTATTATGTATTCAGCCTAAAGTTGTTTCATAATATATGTGGTCGGATTTTCATTAAAGATACTATTTAAGGGCTTAGAGTATCACTGTTATCCTACGTTTATGTTGATTTAAAAGATTATCATTTTGAAGTCACCTTTGCAGTTAACAAAATCAGTGTCACCATTTAAACTTGTTCGGTTCAATACAAAGAAATAGACAGAGGATGTATTGAATGCTATGGAGATAGTTACGGTTGATATGACCATACGAACGGATAGGCCATTTCCACCTACATCCATAGGCTCAAGAGTTCATAAAGTAGCCGATGAAACCGGCGATCGGTCTAATAGATTTTATCTAATAACTATTAAAAGATCCATTCCTAACCTTATGCTAAGTGAACTTCTAGACAGACATAATGAAGGAGTTTCTTAATAATGTCTCCCAGAGGTACACAGTCTTGTCTAATGTTGAGACAAGTGCCTTAATGAAATATTTATTCTCTATAAGGTATACGGGAGAAAAGGAGAGTAATGAAGTACATATCGAGAATGATTCATCTTCACAGTAGATTGAAGATGTTGGGAATTTAATGATTTGATTGCCCATTGCGTTGCTGAGGAAGAGAAACTCAAGTTTGCTACTCCTACAGCCCTTGAAATAACTTAAGGGAAGACAAAGATGAAGCCCATTAAGTTCGAAGGTAGAAAGTTCAAATCTTCTCCACGTGCTAATGTTGGTCAAATCAGTTTTGGTAGAGGTCCTAGGGACATAAAGAAACCAGTAGTATGAGGTTTAAAAGTAACTAATGAGACTATCAGGTGACTCTTTGGCTTGGCAACTATTAATCTAACTTGAGATAGTCGCATTAAGCACATGGTGGTTATTTAGTGGAACAACTAATCAAGGTGCTTCCATAATGCAAAGGTTTATATCTAGGATAAAGCCAAATAAAGGGAAGGAGAAACTAATGATTCACAGCAATGAAGAAGTGGAAGTAATATATATATAGGGGATAAATTACTAAACTTTGTTGTAAGGTTTATTTAGGTTTTACAGGACACATTTTATATGTGATCTTTTAATCAATTTTGGATAAAGAGGGTTAATGTTTTGTATTTAATGCTTTTATTGTACAATTGTTTAATGTAAAACATAATGGTATAACCTTCTAGTCATATGGTTTGTATAGAATGTGTCTTACCCTGAATTAAATAAATACTTCTTTGTATCTTGTTAAACAAGTTATGAAATAATAGACCCTTATGAATGAGAAGTCATATATAGTGTGGCATAAAAGTTTAAGTAACATCTCTAGTGCTAGGGTTGAGAGATTGATCAAGGAAAGCATTTCTTAATTCTAGATTATGGTGATCTGGGAACATGTTTTGACTGTCGCAGGGGTAAGTTGATTAATAAGGATATTGAGGTCAACTCATGCTTATGACTTGTTAAATCTAATACATAAAGATATCAGTAAACCTTATACAATTGCATTATGCAATTCTAAATGTATTTTGATATTTGTTAATGATTATTCCCATTACAGTTATGTGTTCTTGCTTAAAGACTGAAAGTTGCGAACCAATTGGGAAAATTCATCAAGATAGTCAGATTTGACCATGGAGGAGAATATCATGGCAAACATGGTGGTGTTTTAAGAGTTTAAAAGGTTCATTTGTTAAATATTTGGAATCATTTGAAATAATGACTTAATTCACTATGCTGAGTAGTTCTAAGCAAAATGGTGTGTTGTCGAAAGGCATAACTGCATCCTAAAGGACTTAAAGAGGTCAATGCAGAGCAGGACTAATATACCTTATTATCTAAAAGCTTAAAAACCTAGCTTTGCACACATTAGTGTATGAGGCTGCCCTACTAAGGTTGTATAACCCTTATAAAGATAGATTGCATGCTCATTCCCCCATTGCTAATTTGTAAGATATCTCAACCACTTTAAGGCTACAGCTTTTACTATAGAGAAGTAGGGACTGGAATAGTGGACTCATAAACAGCTAAGTTTCTGGAATACCATGTCTATGATGACAATGGGCCCATTGACCCTTCAGATGATAGCAGGGCAGATGCTACAGTTATCATGTACCTGCTACTCATACAGTTAGATCTGATGGATCCAGGTCTTTGTACCGTACCTGTACAGGAACATGAACCCATACCTGTAGACATAGAGGTTCCTAAAGGTACAAGATCTAATACAGTTAAGTAAATCCACTAGAGTGAGACGACCTGCTACCCTATATGATTGCATAGTCTATCATGTGTAAAGGACTATGTTATTAGACATGTTACGGATCCAGTTACTTTTACAGAAGCTAATTCTGGACCCAATGCGGAAGTGTGGTGGGATGCAATGAATGGAGAGCTGCAAATCATGGAGCATAGTAAGGTTTGAGAGCTAGTTGACTTGCAGTAGAATTGCAAACTCATCAGTTGTAAATGAAATTTTTGGACCTAAAAAATTTCAGGATAAAGTTCAGCGATTTATGGGCTTGCTCAGTTGACAAATGGTTCACTCAAAGAGAAAGATTGACTTTAAGTTACCTTTTTCTCTCATATCATCGTAGAATACATTTTGAGTGATTAAGGCAATTGTAGCTCATGATGATATAGAGTTATATCAGATGACTGTCAAAACCACTTTTCTGAGTTAAGACCTTTATGCAGTGGTCTATATGGTACAACCTGAAGGATTTCAAGATCTAAATGGAATTGACATGGTTTGTGAGTTATGCAGATAAATATATGGTTTATATCCAATCTCCTAAAAGTGATATCTTAGAATTGATAAGATTGTGACCTCTTTCGGCTTCATGGAAAATAAATTTAAAAAAATGCTAGTACTATGAGGTTAAGAGGAGCAAAGTTATCTTCCTAGTACTACATGTGGATGATATATTGATCACGTCAAATTACTTGACATGTTGTATGAGGTTAATCAACTTTTGGTCAAGAACTTTGACATGAAGAATCTTGGTGTAGCATCTTCTATCCTAAGTATTCATATTCACTGGACAGATCTCAACACTCATCAAACCTCTCATAGAATGCAGTCTAGTGAGTGTTGAGATACTAAACTGACATTAGAGATAACGGTAGAGGCCATCGTAGACTTTTTTGCCAAACTTTAGGAGGTCAATTGGACCTTTTACCTAAAAAATAAATTTGTCATTCTCGATAAAATGTATGAATTGCCCTAATAAACAAATTTTAAAAAATCTAAGTTAGTTCCTACTATTATTTATGATATCATGTTATACCTTATTTTTAAAATGGTACTAGTAGCACCCTAAATCCTAACTGAGTTAAATTTTTAGTAGATTTGTAGCGCCCCATCACCGTAGAGTATACACCGGGACGCCCATAGGTCGTACCGATGCACAACCTACGATGAGGGTGCACTACGATTCGATCATTTCTATACACCTCATGGCATCTATAATAATAAAGCAGTAATTCACCAAATTTT
>JANJEY010000001.1:37080607-37091662 GCA_024703695.1 Erythroxylum cataractarum | reverse complement strand
TAAATCAAAGAGTATAACATATGCTAGTCTATCCGAATTAACAATGTCCTATTTTATTAATCCTATGGTTAGGAATAATTTAGATATTAACATAATTACATATGATGAGAATCTTATTATCATCTCATCATGATTTATTTTATGCTATAATTTGTATCATGAATTTTATTAATTTGATTTTAAAACGACATCAATTCATAAATAAATGAACATTAAATTAATGAATCCTACATTTTATTAATTAAAATAAAGTTTATATAAAATTGAGAAGATAATTGCCTTTAGAACGTTACTCTCAGAATTGGAAAGAAAATGTCGAAAGTACATATTAGGACTGATGTGAGAACTGGAAATTAAGAACACGCTACCCACAAAACTTGATTATAAACTGCTCCTACGTATGTATCAAACAGATGGTTGGATACGTCTATAAACTGCTCGAAATGTCTGACCACCATTCCTGGCAACCTTTTGTCCTTCCTCAGTTGCTGTACTTAACAACTTCACAATAGGATCTGCTTCTAGTTCCTCTTCTGTGAGGGTTTCAAACAAAGGGTGGTTCTCCAAACAAGACTTCATCCATTCTCCAAGTTCTTCCACATCTGTAATTGTGTAGATAACTCCACCAATTTCAAGAACGTAGGCATACTCATCGAGCAAATGCGGACTGATGACTCGCCTGCGATGATTCTTCTCTTTGAAATGAGGATCAGGAAACAGGAAGAACATCTTTGTCAGCTGTCCTTTCTCAAAGTAATTGGGAATGAATTTCATTGAGTTAGTCCGAACCACTGAAACATTCTGATATTGGCCTGGATTCGTACCCCTGAGCGCACAAATCCGCTCCTTCACGTATTCGGTTACCTTATCACGAAGCTCCATCCCAATCATGAGGGTTTCAGGGTAAAGAGTTGAGAGACTAATCAGCAGTCCTCCAAAACCACAACCAACATCTGCAAACTGAATCCTTTTGAGATTACCCATTTGATCAGAGGAGGGGAAAAATTGAGGGTAATGAAGGGAGTAATCAACATGACGAGGAGAGAGTGGAACAGGAAAGTGAGAATCACTTAGAGGATTGCTATGTGCCCGTGCTCTGTAGAATCGTTTCCTAGGCAAGCCAGTTGACTTGCTTAATGTTGTTGGATTGGCCTCACTTTCCAGCATATTTTCCCCTCCTAATTGACCAAATGCCACAAAATCTCTAATCACTGCAGATCGTCACATAAAACACTATCAGAACCCATATCAGACCAACTTCTTAAGGAACTTCATTAATGTCTATCGACAAACACATAAGCTATTCCAACATATTTCACAAAGTAAAGCACCAAAACCGAGAGTTTCAGGTTTCATGTGACAAGAAGAAGCAGTCTAGACAACAAAAACAAAAAAGAAACGAAAACATGAAACGAAAAGCAGAACATACATGGCAACTCGGAATCTCAACATAACCAAGAAGAAGTAGTCTCACCTGATCGATAAAGTAGAAAATCCAAAGCTGTCTTGAAGAGCGCCGGCGTGAAGATCCCCTAACCCCTAAATCCTGTAATTCAACTTTGTGCTTCTTTTGGGACTTAAACGCCGTCGTTCAACTTTTTTTTATCACTAATAATAACTACATATTAAATAAAATTTAAAAAAATTATTTTTAATTAAATAAACTTATTTAATCTTTTATATAATATTTATTAACAAATTATTAATAAAATTATATTATTTAAAAAAAATAAATTTTAAAATTTTAAATGAAAATTAGTATTTATTTAAAATATATTTTAATTATTAAATAAGATTTTATTTGAATATATATCATTTAAATTTAATTATATTTATTAATAGTTATTAAAATTTAATTACATATTAATTTAATTGTATAAATTAAATTAAATTATTCATAATTTTTATTGATAATTTATTTTAATTTAAATATGTAATATTGAATTAAATTATTCATAATTTTTATTAAAATTTAAATAATTAAATAATATATTAAATGATAGTAAATCAAATTATAGAAAAAAAAAACAAAAATAGGGAACAAAAACTACTCTTTATGATCTTCATAATTTTTGAAAACTAGAAGAAATCAAAATTAAAAACAGAAACTAAAAAAACTAAAAATTCAAACAAACAAACTGTTTTTCTTAATTTAAAAACAAAAAATAAAAATAAAAACAAACCTTAGGTCCATCTCATTTGGAGTTTGTTTAGTGAAATCCACGGCAAAAGCAGCGAAACAAAAGTCATACTCTTGCTCTGTCGAAAAGGCGCAAGTACATCATTTATGTACAGGCTTTTTGTGCTTACTGTTCATATCACAAAGCCAACCTATCAGGTTTATGAGTTTGCTCAACTTGAAAAAGAGCCAGTGCCATACGTCAATTCACTTGCATCAGATTAGAGTTGATAAGCCAGAGGTGAAGTTGGTCGCTATGATAGTGTTTGGTATGAACGAAAAGCAATGAAAGAAGCATTTTTGTAAAGCCGAAGTTATGATGTTTTAACAAAATAACTCATTCATTGGGTTATTGGCAACACAAAATCAGTAAGATATAAGCTTTGAGTACTTCCTAACCAATGGAGCAAGTTCAGAAGCTCACTCTGACTAATAAGAGACCAGGCTCCTGTACTTAATCAGTGCACTAAGTTCCAACTTAAAACTGACTAGCCAGTGCTGCAGATTTAAACATAAACCGGTTAAAGAAGCATTCTCTAAACAACCAAAACTCACAACTGCCTTCAAACCACCACCACGAAGCCTAGGAATTGGTACAAATGCAAGAGGCTCATTTTGAGGCCTCATCAAGATTTGACAGGGGATCCTAATTCTTAATAAGGGAACTCAAAATGAAAAAGGAACTTCTTGGTTAAAGGAAATTTAACTCTATGCATCATAATTGCAGAGGTTCTCGAATCCCATATATTCATGATGATCAATCTTCCAAATCATGTTTGATATGCCAACACCACCTACCAAACAAAGCAGATTTTTTTAAGAATGAAGAGCTGTAAATGATTAGGAACATATGACAGGGGTGGAGAATCAATTCTCACCTAGTGAAATTGCACTAACAAATATAGTGAAAGCCAGGATGAAGATGATGAGGGATGCTCTTCCAAGAATAATGATTAACCTTCTCACAACATGCTGGCCAATAAAAGCAGCAATTGTAGCCACAGCCACAAAATACAGAGCTGTCAAAGCACAATACAGTACGTAAGATCATATAATTACACAATATATCCATCCACTCGTCCTAAATTCAAGGTTCTTTTCTTGCATAACTGGCAGCTTTTGGATTTACACTTTTAAAAGAACGAAATAACAACAGTTTGTCAGCGTTGTTGACAAATGACATACCATAAGGTACTGGAAAACGTTTTAGAAGGTAGTATTCTACAACAGACATGGATGAGGAGAATGTCATTGCAAAAGTGGCTGTTGCACTTGAGACCTGCACAAAAAATCACAAAACATTTGATGCCAGACTACTTAAATCCATATTTAATGGCATAACAGGGTTAATTTTATCTTCACTGAAGCGGCCCTCTTCCATTCATCAGATAATAGTATCATAAGGTCTAACTAGTTTAGGGCCTTGTGTATGCGTCATATACATTGTTTACTTGTTGGATGAAGTCTACATGAATTTCTACGAAATCAGGAAATAAAGAAAAAGTTTAAGATGTAGGCATCTATAACCTTTCATGAGTAATTAATTCACACAAAGGTTACGCAGCAAATGCTAAGACTTGTAACTTGAAAACCAAAGCAGTTGTTTCTGAGACCCATATTAATTCCACTTTTGAGAAGTCTCGTTTTAACTTCTCCAAACTTCTCAGGGACCGTAAGCATTGTGTCCTCCCGTTACTAGTTTCCATTCCCAAATTCATTCTTTAAGCTACTTTGAATTGAGTCACAATTTGAATTCCGTGCTTTAGAAATACTAAACAAGGGAGTTAATCAAGAAATTCTAAGCTAGGGACTGATTATCATGTCGCGAACTATATCACAATCTGTTTCCTTTTTGTTTCTTTTTCTTAACCAAAAATCAAACAAAATTTGACTCACTTGAGGAGGGACTCCCAACTCCAAAAATAGTGGACCCATGATGAATCCTCCACCTAGCCCAAGCAGCCCACCAACTATTCCAGATATTACGCCAAAGCTACAATAAATAGCAAGCTGAAGCACTTTGAAATCTGTGCCCTGGTCTCCCTTGGATGCAATTACTCTCCGTCCCTTATACAGGCTTACTGCTTCATAAAGAGATACCCCAACAGAAACTGGGATCTGTCAAACATGGAGTACAACGTCAAGGAATTACCATGCTAAAAGTCAAAACTCATTCCAACACTAATCAGATATCATAACATCGCTTCTAGCTCTGAACATTCATGAATACAAACTCAAATTAGCCCATGCGACACAAATAGAACATGTGATAGAGATCATTACTGTTGGGAGCATACCTGTAACAAGTTTAACACCCAATATGATGGTGAACAAGTGACTGTATGATTCTGTTGAAAATTTAACACTTACTATCAGTGGAAATGGACATGGCATAAGTTAAGAGAAGTGGCGGAATGAATGTCAGACAAACTGAATAGGCTAAACCTTTGCTATCTGCAGTGCAAGGAATACAACCCACACAAGAACAAGCAACCCAAGTTCTTTCCAACAAACATTTTCAAGGACACTGACCTGCAATAATCATACTACATTAGCTTTGAGATGCTTGCGGAGAAGACTTTAGCCAATGGAGTATATTTACCTCTGGTTCTTTATTTTCTTTTTGAGGGTCACTGCTGGGACCACTGGGAAGAGGTTTGTATTCCACTTGAGCATTCTCTGACACAATATTGAAATCGCTAAGTTTCAGAGAATGATAATCACCTTATGATCTTCTATAGTATCAAAGGAATATACAATCAACTCACCATTCGACTTTGAATGTCTAGCAGACTCCTAAAATGGATAAAAAAAGAAAACTGATTAATCTTTCTTGCCAATGGGTGTAATGCAGATATCCAACCAGAATTGTCTCAGGTTTAAGAAGCATGAAAAACAGACTACTAACGTCAATATGAGATTAACCAAAGACTTTGAGCTCATGTCCATGTAGGATATAGTAGTGTTCATTTACATAAGTACTTGCTAAATGTAACCAGTGAAACTTTAAAGAGTGAGCAACAAATGAGAAACACGACCTGAAACTCGAACATAATGGAACAATGTTTACCTGTTTCATTATTGTTTCCTTTTTCCATGTCTCAATACCTTTAAAAAATGCCTTTGTCGAGGTACCTGTAAACCATGACTCAATGGTAATTAGACAATGATGGTTGCAGGAGCGGAAGACAAGAAAAAGGAAGTGCAATTGAAGTATATACCTACAAAGAGTATAATAAGTAGCACTGTCACCATCCAATCTGCAAATAACACATTGAAAGCAACACCAATACTAATTCCCAGCATGAGCATGGGTTGGATAAGCAGAGCCAGATCATAGTCAATGATGGGCATGTCGAGCGTAGGATGCCTTAGCTTAAGATTACAGTAAACAGTTGATGCAGCTGCACCCATTATCATACCTATCAACAACAGAATAATCAGATAAATCATGTCATCGTGTAAAAGAACATAACAATTTTCGGAAGATGAAACTACAAATTCCATATGATTTCGTTGCCTCGTTTTGCCACTCCAGTGAGTACGTGGTAAATAGCTTGTTAGGCAAACTGGCAGTTTACAGCATTCACTATAAAAATACATCATACTATGATATTGAAGTCGTCAAACATAGTAATTAGTGTCCGAAAGTTTCTCACTTCTTTGCAACAAAGTAGCTAATTATATAATAAAATTAAGTCCAATTTGTAACTGCACTTAGAGAAGAAAACTACAGCTCGACAAATTGCATCAAGCTCCAATTAGGTTTTAAAATCAATGCTATTTTTATCAGGTAACACACAATATTAAAAATAATGAGGTAGGAACGGAGTCAAGTCAGTGAAACAGTTGTCTCCTTCAAGAAGCCTTTTCTATCTTAGAGAGGTTGACTGGTTAGTAATTTTTTTTCTGTGATCGTGATTTAGTCTGCAAACCACTCAAAATGCAGTAGCAATACTAAAATATTTTTGCAGCCACCTTCGTTTCCTTATACCTGCCTGCATATCCAATGATTGAATCAATGAATTCTTTTCCCTTTTCCTTTTCCTTTCATTATCTATCAGCTTACGGACAGAAAAGAAGGAACCTCTAGCATAAAGATACAATAGTATCTTACATTTAGAAACAGCAGTTGCGGACTTAGGATCAAACCCAATAATTAAGCTGAGCATGGGAACAAAAATGCCGCCTCCACCAACTCCGCCTACACTCCCAAAAGCTCCTCCAAAGAATCCAACGAAAGTACCCAACACAATTCGCCAATCAAATTTCATGTCCTGTATACATAATGCAAATAGAGCACGCTCCCATCACAATTCGCCAATCAAATTTCTTGTCCTTTATGCATAATGCAAATAGAGCACGCAAAGCTACATCAACTCTAGGAGAAAAAAACAAGCAAGAAAAACATTGACTACACCTTAAAGGACCGTAAAAATACAAACTTCCCACTAATAAAGCCAAGTGGATTATTTGACCCCTTTTCAGATACATCCACAAAATGCCATCATCCCAGAAGTTAGTAACCTTTTCCACCCTCTCCTAGCCCACAACTAACAACTAAAGTTGATATAACCAAATAGATTTCAATACTTGAATTCAAAGAGAGAAGTGATAGAAAAACATTATAAAAAAAACTTTACCGGCCAAACGTGTTCATAACTCGTCCTATCAGATTGCCATAAGAAATTTGCAGCTTTCAAGAAGTAACTAGAGAGAGTTTCCTCTGTTCCGTTCACTCCTGAAACTTCACGTCTGAATCCTCTCTCGGCCGAAACAACCAAAAAAGCTAAGAAAAAGTTGAGCAAGAATGTTGCATAGGTTCTGAAAATCCGCCGTTTGGCCCCGAAGTCACCCATCAGATTCTCAATTATCAGCAGACTTGTCCTTCCAAGCACCTTGGATAAATTTCACCTCGGAATCTGAAATTGCCAACCAAGTGGGAACTTCTAATCTAGCGGCAACAGATCAAAGATTTGTCCTTTTTCGTTTCTTACCACGTCCAAAAGGTAGAAGAAGAACAAAAGCAGATCAATGTTTCATAGCAAGCAAGAACAAAGACAAGTGTGTGCTTGGTTTCACGATAACGACATGAAAAGAAAGAATGAAAATTCAAGTAAAACGAAGGACAAAAAACCACAAAGAAACAAAAGAGGGTATTGTACTATTATGATTGAAGGTGCAGCTAATGGTAAGTGATGATTCGTTGGTTCCTCGAGACAAGCGGATCCTTAAATAGCAAAAGGTTGCGACCCAGAAAGATTTTCGGGAAAAAAAGGAAAAGGCTTCGTTGGGAGTTAGGATTAGGGCCAAAGGAACCTTCAAACATTATCCGGAGTCGAGGTGTGATCATGGAAGCCTACAAGCGTTCATTACTCTGCTACCAGAGAGAAGATTTTAGACGTCTCATGTAATGTTATAAATTTATTTGTTTTATTGCAATTATTTCAGTATAACTACTTATTGACAACGTGAGAAATGTTGTCTTCTTCTTCTTTACAAAAAAATTGATTCACCAACCAAAATTTAATTGTTTTAACTCCAGTCGTGTTCATTGTATTGTTTCATCTAACGTATGCGAAAATTAGTACAAATTCTGAATGTATCAGCATTATTTTAAGGAAAATCAATAATTCACTTAAGATAAACTGATAGGATTTGGAACCTTTAGGGTGGATAACTTAGAGCTCTAGGGATGTTGGTAGCTCTCGTAAGGAGTAATCTTGTATTTAGCTAATGCTTTTGTTAATATATTTATTCATTTAAAAAAAAATTTATCCAAATTGTTATCAAAGCATAATATTAATTACCAACTTCCTTAATAGTTAATACGTTGAGTTCACTTAATCTCCACTCTGTCTATCACATATATTAGAATTATCGACAATCACTTGATCTCCTAAAAGAAATAGTGACAAGGGGTAAGCTACCTAATTATTAAGGGGAACCGATTGTATCCTTAAAATTAAATGACTCAAAATGTAAATATAAAGTTTAGTCAAGTGATTAAAACATTTATATAATACAAAGTTACAAAACATTACTCAGTCTAATCCGAATAATTAATAAACATCTCAAAAGTTTACCAAATAATGATTAATACAAATATTAATTTATAATTGTCATTAATGCTTTATCTCATAATTAACTGAATTGGCTAACCCTAACCTAATAGGTTTAAATCTAATAGGCTGTCGGCTTATCTCTACTCATCATAAACTCTAATCAAATAGAAACATAATTAGATGCATAAATATTAGCACATAGTACCTCAATTTATCAATCTTATAAGGTACTCCGGTACTACTCTAGTACCTAGCTATTGGTAGGATATCCCCACGGCTTATAATATCCCAGTACTATTCCAATACCTAACTATCAACACAAGATATCCCGATATCATTTCAATACCTAGATATCAGCACAGGACATCTCCAGGAATCAAGATACCTCGGTACCTACTCTACGAACAGATATCTAGTCATCGTTCGCTCATCTTTAAACAACCTATCAATCTATGACCATCAAATGTAGCATATCCTAGGCAAGCCACATATTCACAATTTACACCAATTATTCACAACCTATTATCGGTCAGTCTTTACTTAATAATACAATTTCACAATTAACAAACAATACACCTCATATAAATCATAAAAGCAAAACACCTTATACTTTGTTGATTATTTATTAAATAAAAAAATTTTATTTTACGATTGACAAAACATTCGTCGGTAAATATGGAGGAAAATTATCCCGACAAATTTTCTAACAAAATATAGCTACGAATGGAAAATTCTTGTCGGTAAAATAGACTATACTTGGCGACATAAATAAATATTGAGGTTCACTGGCGGAATGTATTCCATTGGTAAATTTCAAAGATAAACCTCATCGTTTGTTTCAGCTTCAACTTTTTTAATTAAACAAAAACGACGTTGTTTTTGTTTAACCTAAAAGCTATCGAAGCCCCTCTCTCTCTCTTTGATCGCATTTGGCTTTTCTCTCTGTCGTCGTCATCCCACCATCCTCCTCTCTGTCCTTACCAAAGTCCCATTGTCCTCGTCTTTGTCGTTAATGAAGCCCCCCTCCTCTGACTCTCTATCCCCATCCCCCAACCTCGTCTTTGGCTCTTTGCTTTACCCATTCAAATATCATGTGTACTTGCATTCAAGACACTATTCTAAATTTTGAATTTAGTGTTTAATTCTTTAGTCATTTTGATATAAAATGTCAATTAATTGCCATTTGATGCATTCATAGTATTTTCTAGACTATTCGTCAAAAGTTTCATTTCAATTGGATTCGCAAAGATTAATTGTAAAATCCATTTTAGGAATTAAAGTAGTTTTCCACTCATAAATAGAAATTTAATGTCATTGTTACACAGAGCTACCTAAGTGATTCGACTGAATATTATTATAACTTGCCTGAATGTAAGGAGCGAGATTTCTGACGATCAACTCAAATATGCTTTTCATTTTCTAGTTTTTCATTTTCTTTCCTAAAGGGGTTACAATTTTCTTGATTTTGAGAAAACAAAGATAATTGTTTGATGGTTTTTTTTAATAACATCATCCCATCACCTAAGATGCTTAAATTTGTATTTAGTGCATGAGATAATGTTGATGATCGTGTAATCTTTTGCACTTCAAAATTCATCAGGGAAATCTTTTACTTTGAAATTTAGTACATTTACTCCACTGTGATTGCTTTAGAGCAGTTTAAATGTTTAAAAAACATATACAACATTTCACAACAGATTAACCATTTTTTATAATGAATTAATACATTATATTTTTGCATAACTAAAAAATGAATATGTAATAAATGGAATTCAAAATAACATAGAAGTTAATCTACTTAGGATCATATAACGAACAGTTGTGTCAACTAAAAAAATGTATTTCAAAACTATACTAAAATTGTACTTTGATTATAGTGTGATGTTATGTGTTGCATAGAATTATGGTTTTTTTTTAATATGTTGTGATGGTATTCTTTATATTTAGTTGTGGTATTGACATATTAAAGTAAAGATAGTATTTATTTGTATAGTATGCTGGTACTTTTATATAGAGTTATGCTATAAATTATGTAGTCATGGTATTCTCTATATATTATCTTGATTTTTTTATATACTTAATTATGGTATAAACATATTAAAGTAAAGTTGATACTTATTTGTATAGTGTAATGATATCTTTTATATGGAATTAGTGTATAGTTTGTATGGTGTTGTGTTATTATTTATATGTTGTGATAATATTCTGAGTATTCTATTATGTTATTGACACATTAAAGTAATATTACTACTCATTTGTATAATGCAATGATATTTATATATATAATCATGGTGTAGAATGTATATAGTCAACATGTCTTTATATGTTGTTATATTGTTCTTTATACCTAGTTAGAGTATTGAAAAATTAAAGTAAAAACAATATTTATTTATATAATTGATGATATTTCGTATATAGATTTATAGTATAATTTCTATAGAGTCATATTATTCTTTATAAGTTATGATGGTATTCTTTGCACTCAATAGTGGTATTAATATACTAAAATAAAGATGGCATTTGTTTATATAGTGCAATGGTGTTTTTTATATATATATAGACTCATGGTATAGTTTGCATAAATTCATTATATTCTTTATATATTACTATGGTATTGTTTGCACTCAATTATGATGTTGATGTAACATCCCATCCCGACTAGAAGGGTAAAGTAGTAAATTGGCATAGGATGAGATTGATAGGGATTTCTTAGTATTGTCCAAGCATACTGGTCCTAGTGAACAGCGAAATCTGTGCACATGAAATAACTGTACATGCATACATGATATTCCCGGTTTGCGTGCCTAAGAC
>JANJEY010000001.1:36748377-36760108 GCA_024703695.1 Erythroxylum cataractarum | reverse complement strand
TTTCTTTAGCCATTAATGTCTTTAAATGGTTAAAGACAA
This sequence comes from Erythroxylum cataractarum, assembly GCA_024703695.1. Taxonomy (NCBI): domain Eukaryota; kingdom Viridiplantae; phylum Streptophyta; class Magnoliopsida; order Malpighiales; family Erythroxylaceae; genus Erythroxylum; species Erythroxylum cataractarum. The sequence goes on along the minus strand of JANJEY010000001.1, from coordinate 36,760,069 downwards.
AATGAACTAAAGGACAAATGAAGGTGATCATCGTGAGTAACAAGTGGCCATGAGAAGAAAAAATCTATTTGAAGACTAAAAGTGGATGATGATCGGGGTATATATGAGAGGGTTAATTGAAAAAGTGTTTTTCAAGCTTCCTTTCAAAAACCCACGACATTCTCCTCTCCAAACTTCTCCTCCATCGTCTTCTCCTTAGCTCTCCAATAACAAAGTAAGATCTAGCAGTCTTCACTTTGTTCTAGCTATTTTTAGGTCAAAAAGTTTGCCCCGGTTAGGTTCTCCGACCTCTGCGTGGATACCGTTAGAGACAGTCTCCTTTGGTCGTTATGGCTTGACTTCATTATATAGACACATAGATCCTGGCTTTCAGGAAGATCCCGGAATAAAAAAAATTGTTTTTTCGCACCGTGTATATGTGATGTACACACCGAGATTTTCTTACATGTGGTACCAAGAATAGAGAACTAGAATGCAGCCAAACGAGTTTTGAGATATCTTACAATAAGTAAGGATTATATATTGACATTTTAGAAAGTCAACAATCCAGACCTCATAGGTTATATGAATTTAGATTTTGCTATGTGTCCAAATAATAGGAAGTCCACATCAAGGTATATTTTTTTATCTTGGAATAGTGTTATCTTGGAATAGTATCAAGCAGATAACTTTCTCAACTATGTATATATAGTTTATGGCATGTTATGGGGCTACATCATAAGTAGTTTGATTTCTAAGTTGTCTATAGTTGATTCAGTTGCTAGACCCATTCAGTTATATTGTGATAATATTTCTTTTGTATTATTTGGTAGCAACAATGAGAAAATTATTTCTTCTAAGCATTTGGAGTTCAAATTTCTGACCATAAAAGAATTAATAAAAAAAATGAAATTGACATGGGGCATTTCAAGAATGAGTACATATTTGTTGATCCTTTGACTAAAGGACTTCGTCCAGTTATGTTTTAGAGACATGTTTATGCTACAGGTCTACTAAAATCCTTAGACACTTTTGGTTAGGGATAACTGTATTTTCTCTTGATGCATTTTGTATAAATTTCATGTATTATGATAATATATTTTTATGCATATTGATGATCAACATTTTTTTCTCAATCATACAGTTTGTTGTACATCATCATAATATAGGTGAACATCTTAAGATCTGAGTCCATCTTAATCATTTTAATGATTATTAGGCATATATATAGAGATTGAGCTTGAGCTTATATCTTTAGGACACATACGAATACATGCATAAATCTATGGATTTGATAAGAAATAAGGGGATAAAAATATTTAATCTTATAAGGATTTTTCATAATGTGGTTTTACATTCAGTGATAGAAAAAAAAATTTTATAATTTGATTTATCATAAAATTCAGATAAATTGAGATCAATAAATGGAACAATGATACATTTCAGATCATATAGGTATCCTTGTTGTTTTCCACACTCTAATTTTTAATTCATATTAGTGAGCTATTAGATATGTATGATTATATTATATCCGTGTCGCATATGACATATACAATTGATATTTTTCAGTACTGAAAGCTTTATGGGACCAAATGATAGATTTTCTTTATCTTTAATACAAATGCTTTAAATTTTTTGACCTTTACATTGATTTTGCTTATCACTATTGTAATTAATTTTCGCTTAATCACTATTGTAATTAATATTTGTCTAAGGGAAGAACATTAGAGATTATTACTTGGACTATTATTAAAAACAAGATTTTATAAAATTAAGGTTAAGAAAATCAATTTTGATTTAGATTAAAAATATAAAAAAAAAAAAGAAGTTCAATAGAAGATCTGGTTAAATAAGCTAAGATCCAGAGAGGAAAATGGCTCCTAATAAATGTTGGCTAGTTGTTTATTAGGTACTATAAATAGTTGTTAAAGTCTCCTATTGCCTACTTAAATAAGTTTGTGGATGCTCAATTTCTCTAACTTGGTAAGAGGTCCACATATTGAGAAAGGCAAAAAAAAAAGACGTTAACGACATAAAAACATATAATTTTTACAAAAGGTTGATCGAAAGTTTCAAGTGCTTGTTTATACCCTACTCTGTTCCCTCTGTTCCAAAACCATCTTATCCGTCCAATTTTTGTAGGTCCTATTTATTGAATGGATGAATTTTTATAAAACAAAGTAAGTAAAGAGTAATGGATTAAGTAATTTGTCCCCACGTTGAGGAGCTTGTTCAAGCAGTTTAACCGCTTGGTCATCATTTAATAAATAGCAAAACATATATTTTATAATATTTTCACCGTTAATACAAGTTTAAGTTTATGGTTGATCATGGATTATAATTTTGAATTAGTGTTACGACAGAATAATCTATGGTCGCTTTAGGCACATCAATCGCAAACGCAAAATACCGTGTAACATAGTACATATGAACAAGGAGGGTTTACATATATATATATATACATTTATATATTTTACAGGTTAATATCCTGTCCATTAATGTAGTAGTTCTTCTATCATTTGCATCGCAATTCTATCCTCTTCTTCTATATCGTTTTCTGCTTCAATCCCAGCCGCCTTCGACGTTTCCCCAGATGAGAAAGACGATGGATCTTCCAAGGCCTCTGCTTTTTTGTTTCCGAGCTCAACCCGCATGACCCAGTTTGAGCTTGAACGAGGACCGGCACGTTTTTGCCACACCCCAATATGACAGTTGTCGCTGTCAAGCCTTAGACAAGTGAGTGAAGGAGAAGGGTCTTTGCTACTCTTGCGAAGCTTTGTGTAAAGAAGCTGTGAAAGAGCCTTCGGCGCCGGTGAATAGTTATCATTGCTATTGGTGTTCTTTCCGTCTTCAAAGAGGCTTTTTGGGAAGTTTATCTTAGCATTTTGACCATTCATCAATATAGCTGCGTGGTCATACGCTTTTGCTGCTGCTTCAGCTGTGTCAAATGTCCCAAGCCATATCCTCCTCTTCCTAAACAGGAGGCAAAGATGGAGATGATACATGTGAAAAGCAAGAGCTAAAAGAATGTACCAGATATTAATTGAGATCAGAATTTAATACGAAAGAGATGTGTAACTGAAACTATTATAATGACTTAGGACTGATCAATCTGAACAGCGATCAAATGTGACCGGGATAAGTAGCTTACAATAAAGGGTGGCGAATCTCGGACACCCAAGAACCCCACCGTCGTTGCCTGACTCCTCTGTATTTCTTTGATTGTACCATAATGTTTCTGCGATATAGAAGAAATTTGGAGGGATGGATTATAATATCTTTACGAAACGCTGACCAGAGAGAGATAAGAGTGTTATGTGCTTGATGCAGGAAATTAACGAAGAGCCAAAAGCCGTACTAAATATATAGAAACCAAGTAATGCGAATTGTCGGTGAGTTGGATGGATGAAAAAAAGTCCAAGGCCTGCAATAAAGATTTCACCTACTGATTTCGAGTCGTTAAAATCAATCACATCCGCTCTCCAACAGAAAGGAAATCCAAAAGTAACTACAATTAACATGCTCCACAAGTCTTATGAAAATACGTGGGTTTAAAAAAAGGAAAATTTCAGGACGAATGAACTTTTCACGAGAAACTGGATTATGATACACCGGCAAATTTATTGCGAGAGTAACAGATGTGTTGACTAGTTAGCGTCTTATGTCAAACATTTTGTGATAGGAATCACTTCTTTTAACACTACACTCGTTGGGTGTCATATACTCCTCCTCTTGAAGGATCAGTTGAGACTCTATTTTTTTAGATTCATCATATAATATGTCTTTTCCCTGTTAAAAAAAAAAAGGGGAAATTTCAAATACACTTGCAATTTGCAAACATAAATGTTGTTATGCTTGTTCACAAGCTAAAGAAACTAGGACAAAATATAAGTCTAAAGTACCACGTTAAATGTAACGTATTCATATTATTCCATTACCTCATATTATATTAGGCATGATACGGTACTTAATCTTGAAAAATCCATAGAAAATTCAGTTTTTGCGTGTAGCAGAATAAAAAAAAATTATTTGATTTTTTAAAGTCAATCTCACTTAAAATTCTATAACATGAATAACTTAAAAAATACAATAAAACACATTATAATTTTTACCTTATTTTGAAGATCGTATTCTTGTCGTATCGCTCAAACTATTTCTTAAATTTGATCATCTTAACTACTACAACTGTACATGTTTCTGGCTTTTAATGACATCTAAAGAATATATTGAGAGCACTTTAGATTGTTATAAAGAGTTGTTAAAAAAAGAAGTATTAGCTTCATTCGAGTATAAGCCTATTCAAAACAGGTCTTATATATTTTAGAAATTTAATTGAAATAAAATTTAATTTTTAATTAAATTCTAGTTAGATTTATAGTCAATCACCTTTAGCTCAAATGGCTTTGGTAGAGACCCCATTTATATTTCTCACAATTTCAAAGTTAAAATAAGATTTATCAAGTTTTTTAACCTATTGACGATATCAAAAATCTAGAGCCAATTTTGAAAGGAGTTCTTATCATGTTTCATTTGAAATAGCTCATACTAACATATATGCTAACCATACTCTCTTTTACATTGTTAATACCTTCATAAGTTATCTTTAAAGTATGCTAAATTTCATAAGCAATTTTAAACATAGATGCATAATTGAATTCTCTAATACCTAATGCACAAATTAGAATATTTATAACCTTCTCACTCAATGCAATTATATTTTTTATTATTAAAGTCACATTCAGTTTCTTATTCGAAAGAGTGGTACTTACCCTTTCTAATATTATGTAGTTCGGAAAATGAAACGTTCCTTCTTAATAATATTCCATAAATGTATTTCTTCACCCCTTAAGAAAAATTTTGTATGTGCTATTTAATATAAATAACCCTTTTCATTTAAAAAATGTGATCTACTAATATTTTATCTTTTTGACTATGAATTCCTCAATTTTCTATAATTTTATTACTATTTCACTCTACATAAAAATGTAAATTGTGAAAATAATTTTATACTAACTTTTTTTTTTTTTTGAAATCCATCAATTATGGGTAAATTAGGAGGTGTTGTTAAGTATAAGGAAACGATATTGGTGATGTTAAAGGTATCATTGTTCTCTTTGAATTAACAGCTCTATAATCTGTAATTTCCAGTCTATATATCTCAAGCTCACTTTGAGTATTATATGGAAGTTGATTACTTAAGTAATGAATTATAATATGTAATTGACAGAAAAAAGAAAAAATGTAAAAGAGTAATAACATGGAGCAATAATAAAAAGAAGATAGGGAATATACACACACATATATATATATTAATTTGACCCTCATCTAGCCCTATGTCCACTCCCCGAACACCTTGTGTTCAAAATTCATTATATTCTCTTCCTTAAAGGTAAGGAGCAATCCCTTCAAATGTTTAACAATATTGGATTCTCTTAAAACTCACAAGGAATCTCTAATACGATACTAACTTAATTAAGAATATATAACACAATTGAGTAACAAACTAATAGGTGTTTTTCTTTAACAATACAATTTTAACTTCTAAGAAAACGATTTCCTAATTGAATACATACAAAAGAATATCATTATGAAATTCTTAATTTTATCATACTTGTATTTTTTATCTAATATATTCAAATTTTCCACTTCATTCCATGTTAAACATCTTCCTAAAGGTCGTTATTTATAGTCCAATTAATCAAAGTAGTCATTATAACATTCTTATTATCTTTGGTAATGGCATAAAAAGGTGATTCTAAGTACACATCGCTTGAGTGGTAGCTAGCTACCTATTAGGTAGCTTAGCAATAACATATCTATAAGTAATTTTAGTAGACACTCGTTTGGGGGCAGTTAGTTGCATTCTTGAGGCTAACCGCCTTCTATCCATAGGAATGTGTTAAACTGTTTCATGTCACATGTGACTTATAGTTTGAGTACCATAAAAAGAACTCAAGATAATGGTTAGTGGGTATTACAGAATGGATAATGTCTTCAATTTTCATGATTCTTCAAGCTTCTTTCAATGTTTTCATCCAAAATGTTTCCATATTGTTAAGATATATTGTTTATCATTAATGTTTTATTCATAACATCAACTTAATTAACTATATTGAATTTCTATTAATGTTTGGAGTGACCCCCTCTTGATTGATATTGTTTTAACTTTGATATGAGCTGTAGAATAAGGTTTGCGTTTGCATTCAATCATAAATTTTGATCTTTTCTAATAACATTAGTAGTAAAGTATTTTTTGTTATCATTAAATCAATATTATGAATGTCTCTAGTTTAACAAAACATAGAGAGCAAGACTTACTAATTTTTTGGTTTTAAAAAAGCCTTCTATGCAACATATACACATTTTTGTCATTTGAAATGTCCTCTCTTACAATACTATTATGTATAGTATTTGACTGTTCTGACGTAACAAAATATAATTACAATACATAATTTATTTTGATAATATAAAACTTCTATAAGGAACCAAGCTATATGAAATCTATAATTATGTATCTTATTCATTAATTTATAACCTTTTAAAATGTTTATCTTGTTAATGCAATTTGAAGGTAGGAGAAACTAATCATTCTTATTCATTTCCAATATTCTTTTCTCTAACTTTATATTTTACATGAAAACTGAAAAATATTTTTGTTACTTAACACAATTGATTATGCTTTATTTATTTTTCATACAAGATAATTATATAATATTTTTACTTATATGTTATTTATATATATATATATATATATATATAGTTAATGTTGAAATTATATAAATAATCTATATAAAATTGGTTGAAATAACATATTTTTAATTTTGATTAATTAAATGTGAAATTTGCTTTTTAATTTTTATTTTATTTTTGTAACTTATTTCCATATTATTAATTAAGATATATGCATTTGAAAATTAATATTAGTAAACACAATACATATTTTGATTAAAAGTTATTATTTGGTATAATCTATTTTTTTCATGTTCATTTTATTTTATATATTTATATTATTTTCTATCGAAAATAATGGTTTGTACTTTTAGACCTTCCCGTACTTTATATATTAGCTAGACTTAAACTGAGATGTTATTGTTATTATTGTATATTTTGATTAAAAATTTAATATTTTATAGTAATAAAAACAAATTTTATAATAGTCCTTCGTTTTATTATTATTTAATATTTCTTTCTGTGTGACTATCACTCTCTTTGTTTCCAATTTGCATATAAAATTATTATATTTGCAAAATCTTTTATTCATGAAACTCTTCTCCTATGAATGTAGATCCCATCAACGTTAGTACTTCCTTTTTGATAGAGCAAACTTAACTCTTAACTCATCTGATATCCTAGAATATGGAGCTAAATTTACTCTAATTTCTAGGAAGAAATCTAGTGGAAGAAGTAAGAGCTCTAGCTTTAGACTTCTATCTAAATGAACTTTCTATATTGGAATGTGATGGGGCTTGATAGCATAAGGAAGCCAATTTTATTAAAAGATTACATCTACTTAATAAAACCAACTTTAATGGGTATTTAGGAGACCATGTTGAATGAGATGAGCTTTAAATAACTTAGTTTTTTTAATAGTAGATGGACTACTATGTCTAATCACAATGCTCATCACTATAGGAGAATTATAGTTCTCTACCATTAAAAAAAGTTGAGGGTACAAAACAATATCATTACTAATCAAATTATTCATTTGGAACTGGTACTTTTAAATATCAACACTATAATTAATGTCTCCATTATTTATGCCTCTAACTTCTCTTTTCAAAGAAATATCCTATAAAGTAAATTGTAGAAAATTCATGCCAGCATTAAGATTTTTATGAATGGTGATAGGAGATTTTAACAGCACATCACATCCTCTTAAGGTTGAGGGTGATTCTTGTATAAAAAAATTTCTTTAGTGATCTTGCAAAGTGCATTTCTAGCATAAAGCTAATAGATCTTAAAATAGAAGATGGTTTCTTTACTTGGAGAAATAAATGACATGACTAATGGTTCTAAAAAAATAAGTTGGAGAAGGGAATGGTGACTTCCCTTTGGTTATCTTCATTTCGTTATTATAAGTTAGTGTTTGGAAGTCCTTATTTCTAATTTCACTCTCCAATTTCCATATGCAACCTTGAATTTGGTTTGAAAAATGCTATCCATTCAGATTTAATAAACATTTGGAAAGTGATGAAGGATTTGAAGAGGCTAATATGAAGTGTCTTAATGTGAACATCCATGGCTTTCCTTCATCTGTTTGTAACGGTAAAATTCGAAACATCAATAAGGAACTTAAATTTTTTATCCAACCTATAACATAAATGCTACAGTGATTTATACTAGAGACAGGCCTAACAAAACTCAAGTATCTCTATATTTTAACCAATCAAAGAAAATTCTTTAAGATGAGGAGAAGTAAGCTTTGCTTACACACTCAAAGGCTATTGAGTTCGAATAGTTATTGCTTAAACAAAGATCAAGGGTGGTTCAATAATGTTGCTAGAGATAAGAACACTTCATTTTTCCATAAATTATCACTTGAAAAGAGGAATGTGAATAGAATTTCTTACTTACAAGAAGAAGATGGTTTATTAGTTTTTACTCAATAGGAGCTCTTAAAGACATCTTTCAACTATTTCTCTAAAACATTAGGCACTACTGATCAATCCTCTTCCTCAAAGTTTCTGCTTAACTCTTTTATTTTTAATAGAATTTTAGATGAAAATAGTATTGCATTATTTGCTCTTATTACTAATTCTAATGTGAAACAAATTATCTTTTATGTCAAACCTAATAGATCCCTAGGTCCAAATGGCTTAATTTCCTTTTCTTTTGAAAATCTTAGCACTTAATTAAGATTATTATTACAAAGGTTGTACTAAACTTCTTTAAAAGGGGTTAAATATTGAAGGAATTTAGTAAGAATTTTATAAGCCTTATTCGCAAGCTTCCTAGTCCTAATAAGTTAAGGATTTCGGAACAATTTCATGTTGCAACAATATATGCAAAGTTATCTCTAAACTTCCTGCCTCTAGGCTAAAATAGGCTAGCAAACCTCTTATTAATGGCAACCAAAGTGCATATATTAAAGGAAGGAACATTTCAGATACCATACTCCTTATTCACGAATTATTTAAAAATTATAGAAGAAATAACTCTCTTATGTTTTGTGAAACTAAGGTGGACTTCTAAAAGGCTTTTGATACAAAAAAGCTAAGCTTCATCACGCACACTAAAAGCATTCAAGTTTCTAATAATTTTCATTATTTAGATCGAATATTACCTCAAAATTGTATCCTACAACATTCTTTTCTATAAGAGTCCAACTAAATAAATCAAAAGGCTTATTAGTATAAGATAATGGGACACTTATCCCCCTACTTATCTTCACTTTACATTAAAGTCATATCGAGACTTTTAAAGCACACCACTATCAGCCTAAAAACAAAATTTAAATATCATCAGAAATGCAAAAGATTGGAAACATATAGTTTAGCAATTACTGGAGACCTTCTTTTACTATCAAGTCATGATTCAGACTTTATAATGCGCCAATGACTATATTAGTGTATTTTAGTTTTAACCATAAATGCACAATCTAACTATAGTTAACACTGATGAGTATGAGTAGATCCTACAAAGACTAAAAATACTGGAGTTTATTATTTTTACATTATCTAGTCTAACAAATATAGTGCTTACAAATAATTAAATTCAAAATTAAAATAATAAACTATAATAGATCAACACGGTTGTGTAATTGTGCAAAGATTAAACTAAGAAACAATCAAAGAAGACTGGTACTTGGACATTGGATCCCTTCTAAGATTTCGCAAGCAATCATGATTTCACTACTCAATTTATTACATAGTTTATTGGATAATGGAAATCCCTCAATTATACTAATATCTTTCTTAAGACTATTAACGTCTAACCATCTGTTGATTAACTAAAATATCTTTCTAATTAAAACCCCTATGATTGCTTTAACCAAATTTTGAATTCCTCTAAGAGATTTAATCCTAATCTAAAAGATTTATATCATTTTATCTCTAGGTTTGTTTGCAACTACTTTCAATTATGCTAAATTTATTCATACATTGAATTTATCAATCTTAATAGCATGAAATCATACACGAATCAATATACTAACAATATTATTTCAAGAATAATTAAGAACAAATCATCTAAACTAAATAAAAATAAATATTTAATTAAATTAAAAACAACATAACTTTATGGTCTACTTTGGGTTTCATCTAATCCAAGAACCAAAAACATTTTAGATTCTAATCATAAAGGAAAAAATCAAAACTAAATGAAAAATAAAAAAATCAAAAGAAATATGATGAAATCCACATTAAATTAATGGTAATCCATTCCAACTATATTTTCTGGCTTGTTTTTCATTCTTGTTATCATCCCATTCCATAAATTTGTGAGTTTTTAATCCTTCTTTGAGATTCTCTCACTACAAGAAAAATAAACTTTAGCGACGGAATTTATACATATTCGGTCGGTAAGTTTATTTAGCGACGGAATTTATTCACGGAAAAAGGCGTCGGATATATGGCCGTTGCTAAATTTAACGACGGACATTTTTCGTTGCTAAATTTACCGACGGTAAAAATTTTCGTAGGTAAATTTGCCGACAGTTTTTTTGTTCAGTCGGTAAATTTTTATGTTAGAAAATTAGCAACGGAATTGTAATTCCGTCGGTAATTAGCGACGGAAAAATCCACCAATACTTGGGCTTTGATCGTTTTTGTGGTTTGTAATGTATGTCAAACTCTCCCAGCTCTACCGCCCATTTAACTAACCGTCTAGAGATTTCAGAATTTTGAAGGCATTGCGTGAGAGGTTGATCGGTCCATACCTCAATTGAGTGAATGTGGAAGTAGGGCCTGAGTTTTCGTGCAGCGGTTATCAATGATAGGGCCAGCTTCTCAATAGATGCATACCGCGCTTCTGACCCGTTCAAGACCTTACTGACATAATAGATTGGGAATTATTCATTTCTGTCCGATCGAATGAGAACTGCGTTGATCGCCCCTTTTGTAACTGCCAAATAAATGATCAACGTCTCCCCCTTAACGGGGCTCTGCAAAGTGGACGGACTAGTCAGGTATTGTTTTAGGTACTGAAATGCTCTCTCGCACTCATCAGTCCATTGAAAATGAGTCATGTCTGCCTTCCTTAAGATTTTGGAAAATGGGAGGCACTTGTCCCTCTTCCTAGAGACGAATCTGCTCAGAGAAACTATCCTCCCTATCAATATTTGAACATCTTTTAAGCATCGTGGAGAGGGCATTTGAACGATAGCTTCAATCTTTTCTGGGTTTACTTCAATCCCTCGTTAAGTAATCATGAATCCTAGGAATTTTCCAGATGCCACACCAAAAATGCAATTTTCAAGGTTCAGCCTCATTTGGAATTTGTTGAGGGCTAGGAAGACTTCTTTGAGGTCTTCCACAAATTCGGCAGCCGTCTTGCTTTTGACTACGATATCATCCACATAAGCCTCCACTGTTCGACCGATCTGTTTCTTAAAAACTTTCATAACGAGTCGCTGATAAGTAGCCCTGCATTTTTCAAGACTCATTTGTTAGCAGTACGTGCCCTGGTCTGTTATAAATGTCATCTTTTCTTCGTCTTCAAGACTCATTTGTATCTGGTGATAACCGGAGAAAGCATCCAAGAAACTGAGGAGCTC
>JANJEY010000001.1:36703629-36736164 GCA_024703695.1 Erythroxylum cataractarum | reverse complement strand
GATCTGCGTTGACAGTGCCATCTGTGTTCAGCTTAATCCAGCCCTCACGGGGTTTCACCCAGCCCACTAACACATGAATATGTTAAAATAACAATATAGTACATAAAGTATCATAAGATTTTGCACGATGAAGACAAAAATATACTTATGAACAATATAGGAAGGGATAGATCCATTATACCTCCACATGAAATACTAAAAATTTGTAAACAAAATTTATTTAATTTCAAAAAATAATAATTAAGATTTTGAACTTAGGACATTACGTAGAAGTAAATTGAGATGTTACCGTTTCATGCTCAAAATATGGAGACAGTTTTAATTGGTTATTCTTAATTTATTGTATCATATAATAAAAAGGTTTATAAGGTCCAACTTGCAAACAAATTCTATTTTATTCAAATACTTAAGGTCTTGGATATGTAATTTAGGACATTATAGTAAAACTAAACTCATAGGGTGCTAATAGCTAGATTATTTTTTATCATTTGTTCTCTTATTTATAGAGTAAAAACATAGTTGTAAATTTATATATATAACTTATTGATGTACGTTCATTTTAAGTATATACTTGAAGGACATATAATTAGTGAGATGGAATCTCATCATTAATCATGTCGTCAATGGACCGTTTTATAGTCCTGTAATGGAATCCACTTAAACTGATGGGTCAACTATCGATTTGTGAGAGACAAATTGAGTCGACGCAGTTTGTCCTCCACTCTATCTGTTGGCAAGTCTGGATCTCCTGTTTAATTTTATAGTGTCTTATTTTGTCCTATAAATTTCAGTTATTTATTTATGTGAACTCTGTGTGTGTCCTGTATAAATGAATACAGGCTCTATATAAATGAATGACTAAAATTTATGAGACAAAATAAGACACCATAAAATTAAACAGAATATCATATCCCCATATTAGCGGTCTAATAAGTAGATTCCAACCTTTTGGATTTTTTGCTTGAGCTTCTAGATTGTGATTGGTTGACCAGAGTTTTGAGTTTTTGTTCTCTCCATTATCTCGAGACTTTGGGAACATTTTATATAGGTCAAGCCCATTCAGGACCTACGTTTTACGTTTTTAATAATTGAACTCTTTTCGTGTCTATGATGGGATTGATTCATGCGTATATAGTCGTACGTTGAACGATAATGATATCCTGGTAGTTAGCTAGGTCGTTGCGTGATTGTACAAGGTATAATCAGAATGCACATTAGTGGGAATAGCCAATTAAGATGTTTTTGATCCAACCATCTTCTTACAACACTTTGCGGCTACATGGATAGTTGATTCGCGAGAAGCTACATACATACGTGTATATGCACTTGCATCGAACTTAAAAGGAATGGAGACTGGTTGAATCGGTGGAGAGCAGAAATAAATAAAAGAGATGGGATTGTGTAGCGCTTCTTGCGTAAGAAATCAGTTGACATAACAATTTACTGCTTACCATTTGTACACATTGATCACTGACGGACTTGAATGTGTCTCTTCATAACCTCCTTTCCAAAACAAGATTTCTAGATGTCAAGTTTTTGTAAAACTACCATTTCTCCTTTACTTAAGTTTGAATTGAATTACTAGAATTTTTATTGAGTCGGATATTATAGAGAATTTTGTATTCCAGATCTAATTAAGTTGTAAGTTTAAAATAGATTGATGCATGGTTGATAAGTTGCATCCTTCCCTGGCTTAACTGTATTGAATGGATTGAACAAGTTTAATTGTAGAACTTATATTAATCACATAAGGCATATTTTTTTTTATACATAATGGTAGCTAGTTAGCCAACCACTCTCACTCTCGCTGTCTCTGTCTACAGTCATTTATCAACAGAAGTGAAGTAGTGCTATAATTTAACTAAGAATTCTAGTCCGCTCCCTGCATTTACCCCACGGAACAGACTTCATAATGTTTTGAACTACTGGCTTGATGGAGTTATCTCTCGGCCTAAAACTTGCAACCACGCTTTGATCGATACTTACTTCTAACATCGTTAATAATTAGCACAAGATGGCTTGAACAATCTAGGAGGGCTCTGGTCTGGTGAGTGCACAAATTTGCAGTTAGGACAAGCAGGTGATGATCTGCAGAGCATCACCAACATATGGCACTTTGTGCAAACAGTAGCCACCATCTCTTGCTGATGATGATCATCGCCTTGAAATTTCAACCAGGAAGGACACGGATTTGGCCCTTCTGAATTGTTATTTCTATCTCTGTTTGAATCGAATAATATATCACTGAAACCCTTCTTAGCGATACCAGAGTTCGGCGTCCTATGGTGGCCATTTGCGTGGTGTTTCCTCTGTGTGTCGCATGGTAAGTTTAGCTCAAGGTCTAAGCTCATATGAACAGGACTAGTTGGTGGCTCTGGGCTTTCCCTTGGATCCTTTGATGTTCTCTTCTGAGTCCTTGTATTGTAAAAATGAATCTCTCCGGACTGCATGTAATTAAAGGACAAAAAATAACAGTAAGGGGTCGTTTCTGAGATGAGTTTAGAACTTGAAATTACTTTGTGATTCTTACTGCCTGTTATGATCATTTAACCACCGTAATGAAACTGAAATTATTACCTGAATATCGAGGCAACGTTGCCACTCCATAGGCAAAGGAGTGTCGAGGTGTAGCTCAATGTCGAAGGTGGACCTCATGGTGTCTGACGATCTCCATCTTTTCTCGAGAAACCCTTCAGTTTGCGGGCCTTCCAGTTTCCTCTTCTTCGAAAAATTGTCAAGCTCTGGAATTGCCACTCTGCCATTTGGAGTGTGAGGTGTTTCAAAGGAAACCATAGACATGATGAACTGAGATGAACTCTAATGTCGATGAAAATCCTTTTCTTTGTCTCTCTTCAGCACTCTTCCAATCTAGTTAAGTGATCAATGTGATGAAGCTTTTTGGGCAGTTATATAGGCTGAGTTTGGAGGTGTAAGGTCAGGGACATAACTGCAAGGAAGAATCTAATGGAGCAACTCTGGAGGCAAAAGGGCCTACGTACCCAATGCATGACGTGCCATCCAACTTGGCTATTCAATTATTTATGACACAGCTCCAAGTTAATATAAAGGTCCGTACAGTTATAATGATCCTAAAACCAACTCTATCGACGTTAATCCTATAGGTCAGCAATGTTATAAAGATTCTAATTACAATCGGTGGCAGCAAAACTATCGGCCACAACCTTGTAACTCTTAACATGCCCACTTAAATGGTAATCGGGTTGATACATGTCTTGTGAATCAGAACTAGAGAACGTACGTTCTTCATCTTCAATTGAAGTTCAATCACATTCTGTTGCATTCTTAAATTCTCTTTTTATATGAAAGGTAAAATAGAAAAAGAAAAGGATTTGGAGCTAGGCATGGAAATCAAAGCAGGCAACAAAACAAGAAGGCAAAAGAGCAAAGTGGTTTTCTTTGGTAGTATTAAATTAGAGAGCGGTGAGAGTAAGGCAGAGGGAGAGGCGTCATTAAATGTTGTCTTGAATGCTTTATGGATCTTTAAAGAGATATCATAACTCTAACTTCCACAATTGGGTCACTCAGCATAACTATAACTTTTAAAGCTCTCAACACCCTACTCTAAAACAAATATCACATCCCATGAACTATACCCATTAATCACTACTCTCAACTCCTAGACCTATAAGCTTTTAAAGCTCTCAAGACCCTCTCCTCAGCCATAAAACCTTCCGTCTCATCTGTTAATTAATTTCGTATTATCGCATTTATTCTCATATTTAAGGCGCTTTTGTGTTCTTCGCAACAACTAGACTTTCAGTTTTGCGACATTATATCAGTACTATATCTTTTTCATGGATTTAGCTTGCATGCATGAATATAATGTGGTACAACTGGACTTGCGCATATTCATTCTGAGTTTATATTTTGGGATTAGTAGATATTTGTTGTTTCAATTTGTTGGCTTGTACTTCAATCACCTAACTTTCCAAGGTGAGCCAAAAGTAGGCTACGCAGGTTCAGCCTAGGGAGTGCATATACAAGGAAAAGTAAATTACTCTTGGCTTAAATTCATGAATAGTACTTCAGTTATTGATCTGTGAAAAACTTCATTATGGATGAGGATATCGAGTTTTCTTGAAAGTAGCGTTGCATATCCAATTTTTGCACATTAAATTAACAAAACTGAAACTTCTCTTTTCTTGAATTTCTTGCAATCCTTTTCGATTTCATTAAAATAATTTTACCAAATGGATAAAAAGCAATCAGTTGCATATAACATTGCAGCTATGAATTCAACGATTGATAGTAAACTATAGCAGCCAATGTAACGAAAATTAAATATACAAATTAAGCTAGCTACGTTGATTAATTTGTCATGTCACTCAGGTGCAAACTATGTATAATTCTGTGAAATTGTATGAATCCTTATTATCCATGTGTAGGCACATGTATAAGCTCTTACATGAACATGCCCAACCTTAAAGTACCTCATAAGCAACTTAGGGAAGAAGTTAGACTTCGTCTTAGCTTGTTACTTCGGGAACTCGATTATATTGTTAAATTCCAAATAGAAGATATACTGAAACTAAAAGAATACTTATATCTAGTATAAAGCTAAATTAAAAATTTAAAAGTAATTCGTCTTATTATGAAAAATATGTGGACTTCGAAATTAAAACATAAATTATATGATTATATTTTTTATTTTTATAAAAATTATTAATTATTAGTCATATAGTTGACCCTTTTTTTAAATACTGAGAATGCTATATAACATTGTAATTTCTGAGTGTCGAGTACAAAGTAGCGTTAACTAAATAGGTATCAAACATTATATTCGTGATCCAAAACATAACACAGCAATTGAGCTTTTGACTTGATAAATTCATCTTGGATGAAAGCACCTTTGCCCTCGTCTATTGCTATTGTCATTTTCTTTCTTTCAACTTTTTGGACTCGCCCGTGAATAAAGGGGATGCCAATTTCACTCATGGTGAAGAGTTTGAGCTAATAAAGCAAAGTCATTGAACAATTATTCGTCTAAGTTACTCTGACTGAGATGTTCTAATATATTTTATGAAAGGGTATGTATAAGCTGCGTCCTTAGCTGAATTTCCCCAACCGAATACAAGTTGTAGAGGGACCCCAAAATAGACGACTCAGCAAGATCGCATAAATACCAACCTATTTCATTGGTAGAAGTCAATAGAGTAGGGCTCCAAAAAAATGCTTCTTTCCAATCTAAGGGTATTTCTTTAGGTAGCCACCATCTTAAAACATTTTATTTTTTGGAATATCATAAGAGAAATATATTATAATTAAGAACGCAGAAATACTATTTCAAGCAAAATTAAAAATTAAAAGAAAAGAGAAGTACTGAGCTATTGAAGGCATTGAAAGAGAAACAAGGTTTTCAAGTAGCTCTACCTGCCTTCATTAACTCATCTTGAATTCACTTAAATGCAGAATTCAAGGATGACCACTGAATTGAAGCACCAACACCTCGCTTTCTTCAACATCTGTTCTTCGTCACTCCTTTGTAAATGCTATCAACCGACCTCTCCTTCTATTCATTTATGTCTCTATCTCTGTGTGTCTATGTATTCCTTACTTCTTCAAAGTAGTAATAAGAGTCAGAACTAAAGGCTTAATCTCACTCACCTCTAAAATGCTTCAGAGAGAACAATTTAATACTCCCTCCGATTCATAATAAGAGTCGTTTTAGAAAAATACGCGCTTATTAAGAAAGCTAATAAAATTATAGATATACCCTTATTAATACTCCCATAAAATTACCTCGGTAATCAGCATCTTAAATGAAATTGTTAGAGAAATTGCCTTGAAATTGTGATCTGTATAATTAAGATAAGAGAGAAATGAAAGAATAATTTTGAAAGAAAAGTTATAAACATGCATACAAAGTCAAGAATGACACTTATTTTGAATAATCAAAATGTATCTAAAACGACTTTTATTATGAATCGGAGGGAGTATCTTTTTAAAATATTGAATCTCACATAATTCTGTTTTTATGTGAAAATGCTAACATTATAGACAGTCAAAGAAAAGGCGATTAATTACATGTTACCTGGTAGTAGTGATGTGGCGAAGAAAGGAGAAAGTACTCCATCTCATTTCGGATATCAGTACTCCATCTCATTTCGGATATTAGATCCCATCTGGCCAGGATTTCTCAATACACACTCAACCATGTTTTTAGCAAAAGTAACTAATGTGTGGATTTTTTAGCTCATTTGGGTTCGACTGGAGCACCTATAGAGCGCCTATGGCTTTCTCCCCCTCCTGGCCTTAGTAACCACATGTGCGTTGATGCGCGTGAGATTTTGTTTAGTCGTTAAATTGTAGTTTCCTCCTCTGATGCAACAAAAAAATAACATGCCCTGGAAAGCACAAGACGCGGCTGCCCAAACAAATGGCAAGTATCGCCACTTTCGCACATTCCCAATCTATTCCTAGTTTTGTCCCGTGTGTTAGATCCCTAAGTTCAGATTGCGGAATCGTACAAGTGTTGACAAGTCTTAGATGTGAGATCGCGCAGAGTTGGGAAACTAAATCATGCAAGATCCAAGGGTACACGAAAAGGTGCAAAGGTATGCGAGAGATTCCAAGAGAATGCGCAAAGGCATGCAAGCGCGACGAGACGCATAAACACCTAACTTCGACGAAAGAGGTTGGAGGTATGTAATATGTGCGAGGTTAAATATTAACTTGGATTGTGACTTGTAACTTAATTATGAAGCGACGAGACTATATCATGAATAAACTTGATCATTAAAGATGGACTTGTCCATGGACGTGCATTGATAGACTTATGTGCGGATAAGCTGTGATGAAGACACGTCAGCAATGACGTGGTAACTGTAGATGATGTGACACATGATGATGTGGCTGATAAGATCACCGTAAATGAACATCATTTTTAAGAGATAAAGATTATGTGAAAGGATCATTTGAAAATAAAGGAGATCTTCATAGATAAGGATAATCTTTCCTAAATAGGGTAAATTATCTTAGCTAATAAAGTTCTATTAGGACTCTTAATCATCTAAAGGAGCCTATAAATAGCTCATTAGAATTGAAATCTATTCATCATATCAGATTAGATCATAGTTGAAAGCTTTGAGAATTGAGAGCATTTAGGGGAGAAGTCTCATTGTAAAGGCTTCGAGTAAAGAGTTCTTATAAAGGCTTCGAGTAGGGAGTTCCTTGAGTGCTTCGAATAGAAAGTATTCGTGTTTTTTGTTAACATTTTATTAAGAATTAATGAAAGAGGTAGCTTCGGCTACATTTAAAATATCTTCTTGTTTTCTTTTATTCTATTATACTTGTGTTTTTATCGTGTGTGAGAAACACTTAAACACTTATGTGCACATGAGGTGTTCGAGGACTAACATAATTATTCAGCAACATTTACGTGAGAAGGCTAAATTTTTGCTTAAACGGACTTAAGCAAGATTGCCATAGGGCGCGACTTGCAGTAAAAATTTGAGTCCAAGAAAACCCTTTGTAACACCGTGCATCCTTTGCTTCCAATCATCGCTCCTACGACCAAAATTATATCCCAGTTTTTCCTCCATCAATACCAAAAAAAAGAAATTGACAATTTATTTATTTATTTTGTGGGGAAGGTATTATTGGTTAAGACCGTAGAACAAAAGTAAACAAAACAAAACAAAAATTATAAGAAAGAAGAAAATAGCTTAAAATTGGTGGTAGGAGTCTGTTTTATGTTTGTGATGAGATGATGATGGATCTAATTTAAAGTGCAGGTGGGTGTATACAGAATGAATTTAAACATCTTGAGCAGTAGTATCAGGTGAGGTGAGCGGGAAACAGGTGTCCTGGCCACCGGTGTTCCAGAGAAAGTGAGCGTAATTAGCTGCATAATAGGAATTGGAAGGATCATTGGCTATAGCTTCCAAGAAGGTCTCCTCTGCTGCCCACAAGTCTTTCCTAATCCTCCAAAGAAAGGTTGCGTATTTGTTGTATGCCTCTGCGTCTCGTGCCTCTACTCCTATTGCTCGCTTAAAGTACTCTTCCGCCCTGTTCAATCACAATATTAAGAAATTCCCTTATCAGACATTGCACCGTTAATTACTTGGGAAAATATCACCCTGTAACACAATCTGCTTTCAAACCTTTAAGCTAACTCTGGTAAGCAGTTAGGACACAAAGAAATTGATGAATGAAAGCCAGGAAATGATTTTATACCTATCATAGTCCTGTGCAACGAGGCAGAGGAACTGGGCATAATTGGAGAGTAGCAGAGCATTATCAGGCTCTTGGGACAATCCCGTTTGATATAATAACTCTGTCCTCAAATATTCTTCATAATCATCTGGTTCGATCTTGGCCGTAATGGGTGAAACTAATCTCTGTATGGTCTCATGATCCAGAGATTCGTCTCTCCTCCAAGCCTGCATATGGGTAGCCTCTTCAAGAACTGAATTCCAGAGGCTTAACTCTTCTTCTTCACTCACTTCCCCTGACACCGATTCTACTTCCCTTGCCGTTCCTAAGGATGGCAAATGAGAAGCACCGTCAGGGACTATCGTCCGAAATTGATCCGACCGATCAAACCACCCGTCACCATCTGTGCCACCGGCCACTGGCCTAACCTTGCCACCACCGCCATTATAACCGCCAACGGAAGCCGATTTACCAGTCGAAGACGACATTGAGAAGGTCTTGACTGTGGAAGAATCGAAGTTTTGACTCTTCTGGTCCTGAAATTCAACAATAGATGCCGTCTCTCTTAAAGACCCATATGGAGGATGTGCAATAGCAGCGTTACTCCCCATAGAATACACAGTGAAGTTGGCAAGGAGAATCATCACATACACCATAAGAGTGGGCGTATGCGAGAAAACTTGTTGAAACAACCACACAAAAGAGGCGTGAATCTCCTTGTGTACTCGAACAAGAATTCCCTGCAAATCCTCAGTGAATAATGACTCCCTCATTTGCAAAGTAAAGCTCTGAAGCTCTCTGATTATAAACACCATAGAAGAAAACGCCTTTTTGACAGAGCAATAAGCAGATTCTCCTGCTTCGAAAAACCCATCCTGCCATTGCATTTTTCTCTTGATGATTCGAAGAGAAAGCGGGAGATCAACGCTATTGGCCTTCCGTTCAATACTTGCCGAAATAATAATATTCTCTGGCTCTTCGATCCACGGAGGCGGCGGCGGGAATTGGCTCAAAGGTTCTCCACCACGTGTATTGCTGCTGCTGCTACTACTATTACTATCTCTGGAATCTTCAGAATCTAAAGGGCCGCTGGTGTCTTGATCAGAAAGGTCGAATCTGAGCGCCAACTCTTGGATTTTCTTGGAGAACTCTTCGTCGGAGAAGGCATCTAAGCTTGCACTGCACGCTCGTCTAACAATAGGCCGAGCTCTCGGCTCAACAGAGTATGTCCGGTGTAGCAGAGAGGACCCGTCTAGTCTATGTAAATAGGGCAGAGTTCCATCAGAACGGCACCGCCGTTTTGAAGATAGCAGGGCTCGAGAGCAAATTGGAGAATGATGTATAATCGGCTGCGACCACTGAAAACAGGACGATGTAGCTGCTACTTTCACTCCCATTTTCTCTTCTCTTTCCCAAGAAAAAATGAAAGACAAGCTTGTCAAAAGCTCTAAAGGAGCTGCAGCTTCGCTAAGCACAACATTAGAAAGAGATTATTCCAAATTCCGCAGATCGGATCAAAAACTTTTCGCCTTTCTTCCCGTTACCTGAAAGCTATCAAAACTATATTAGTCGACAAAACTGAACCAAATAGTCATTCAAATCTGGGAACAGTAAATCCTCGACTCATAGAACTGCTAAATCACAACTTCCCGCGTAAAACGGATCTCAAGAAACCAAACACAAACACACAGTGACCCACAGAGATTACTTACTCGAATCAGTGTATTTCTGGGCTAAACGGCGGTGAAGATTCCTCCAGTAGTCCAGAATCAAAGCGAAGAAAGAATCTTGGCCTCACTCGTGTTGAAAGAGAGAAGGGAGAGTCCTGATTCTATGTATATATACAAGTAGCAGTAGTAGTTGTTGCCCTGTACGATGCACTAGAGAGTAGACACTAGAGACTGGAGAGGCCTTCCAACGAATAAATTACTAAAAATTTACGAGAGAAAATATGAGTTTATACCCAATTAACTACTTTATACCCAATTAACTACGGCTACCGAAAACAAACAACGCAGCGTACGTAAACGGAGTGGTTACGGGAAGAGCGGTAGGCGGTAACTTTACGAGGCCGGTTTATGGGGTTTAAATTGGACCCGGGTCAGGTGCCTCTTTGAGAGGCAACAGGAAGTTGAGTTTTGACTCCAGTGCGATCTGGATCCAATCTGGCCGTTACTAATGTGCCGCGTGTTCTTTCCGACCCCATCAGTCCATGACACTTAAGTCACACGTGTCGGTTATTTGCTCTCTTTTCAACTTCTGTCTAAAACATGTAAATAAATATCTACCGAAAAAGGAACTCGTTGCAAACTCTTGAAATGTCAAAACCAAACTTTGCATCTATGTTTCCGTATTCATTGAACACGTGAGAGCTAACTTGTGTTGGAGAATGAATCTTAGTTTATGATGGATGTGTAAGTAGAATTATAAATAAATGAAAGTTATTGACATATAATGTTAGCTATGTCAGTTTTTTAAATCTTGGTATTTATTAATATCACTATTTACATGTGGGTTGCTTTAATATCTTAATAGAGGTTATAGTTGGAGTTTCTTTTTCCCATTTGATAGTATTCGTTTCCTTACGAAATAAAACAAAAGTTGTATAATTTGTGAGACGATAGAGAGAGTAAGAAACCAAGTATTGTGAAATGGTGCGCCGTGCGCGTAATAGTAAGCCAATGTAAATGTTGATACGTAAACAGGAAACCGTACTTTATAAAGGACAACTAACGAGTTAGCCGTGGCATTACGGTCATTTATCACATGAAAACGACATTGTGCCATGTTATTGATTTTGCCTATAAAAAGGCAATAATATCTTCAATATTCAATAATAGATTGAGTTGAGGTCATTTATTTACAATATCCTTGCCTTTTGATATTTTCAAACAAATGGAAATAAGAAAACAAATATCTAGCCTAGTTGGTGCTTAGGAGGCGGACATTGACGGTCCAAAATGTGAAAGAGGTAAAAGCTGGGTTCCAGGTTACGTCAGGGAAAGGAAATGGAGATTAGAATTAGAGAGCAGAATCTAGTGGTGACGGTGACGTCTTCACCAATGGCCTGTAATCGCTAATTGAACAGCTTTTTAACTTAACGCGCCCAAAATCATGTTTTAGTGCGGCCCTCAGTGCCTTCGCTTTCTTATTTCTCTGTCCCCTTGTCCGGTGTCTTCCAAGTTGATCATTAACAGTAGTTGATGGCTTGAATTTTTACAGTTGTACCACCTTTTTTTTTTTAACTTTTTCTGGGATTTAATTGAACCGAAACAACGTATAACTTCAATTGATAAGTAACGAGGATTGCATTTCAAACATTTAATTACCAGTAAAGCAAAGATAAGAGCTATTAGGACCCCGTGGGAGCAAGTTCTTTTTTCTCCAAGAAGCAGCCACAATAATTCCTTTTTCACCCTTCTATTTCAGCCCCCGTCTCAAGGAAAGCAAAAGACAAAATTCAAATCGACTATCAACTTGTCAGGGATTGGACATTCCCAAGAAAAATTGGGAGGGATGCCTTGCATGACCTTATTTCAAATTTATGTTGGTTTTATGGACGGAGATGGCCAGGCCTTGTGGTCTCACACACGCCTTGCGCAGTTTTGCTTGATCTTTTGCTTCCTCTTTGATGTCAAAACTCTTGCCCGTGAAAGAAAGATTGCCACAAGTTGATAAGTTGAAGAATTTCCTTTGAGGAAAGCTATGAGACTACTATTTGTAGGCGAATAGATCAGTCAAGCAACAACTTTTTTCTATCCAATACTTTTATGCATATCTCAAAATCTCATGTAAACTAAATCTGTAGGCAGAATAGCTAAACATGAGACTAGAGACATCTCCAAATGTGTAAACAAAATAATTCAAAATACTGACTCAAAAGGTCACTGTAGTAACTACATCCTCATCAGCACTCAAAAAGTTCTCAAATACGAGGGATACATCTTTATGTTATCATCACATTCTTTATAGGCATATGGTACGCAATAATATAACATCAATAAATGCAAAAATTTGAATACACAAGTCCAATTGTCACATACTTGAGCTAAAGACATTATCTGAAAACTTCATTTTAGATTTTCGTGAAAACAAAATCTCATTAGAGTGACTATCGTGCATCACTGGATACTGAACTAATCACCTGAAATATGAGAACCTCATGTATTTCCCTTATGGCAAGTTTGTTGCAAAAACTTTACTCAAAAATAACTTTAGAATGTCTTAATTTCTTTTTCAAGCAACTATCATGCAATCCCGAACACTTAACATCACTACAAGGAAGATTATAATCTGCGACGGAAAATCACTGACGGTCTGTTAACCGTTACAATTTCCGAGCGAAAATGGGCACCCGTCGGGGAATATGGTTTTGAGGAACAAGTTTTGCGACGGTTAGATATTCCGTCGCTAAATGGTGGGAATGATTATACCGACCAAATATTCGGTCGGTGAAGTAGTCGGTAAAAACCGCGGAGATCCCCTCACTTAAAGTAAAACGACGTCGTTTTGGGTTATTTGAAAACGACGTCGTTTTGAAATCTGATTAAAGCTGAAGGTCGAACCCTTCTCCTCTCCCGCGCGTCTTCTGCTTTCTTCCTCTCCCAGCTGCGCGTTTCTCCTTCCTTCCTCTCCCACCGGCGCGACAGATCCTCCACCGTGAGCCTCCATCGCCGCCGCCTGTCTGCTCCAAAGCCGCCGGCCAGTCTCCGACAGGTAACCCCTTCTCCCACGAGCCCTCTTTCTCCTTCCTCCCCTCTCCTTACTTCGGGTATGTTAATATTAATTGTAGGAAATTTTTCCTAAGTTATTTTATGTTCATAATTAGTAAAGGATTGGCCTCCTAAACCCATATGATGGAATTTATTTTTATGATTATTTTCACATTGCATATAATAAAGCATATAGTTTCAGCCTATAGATACGGTAGATTTATGTTCATTTTATTATCTTTCCATATTTTAATGTTTTGTTTGTTTTATTTAATATTTACGAGGATGATATGGGATGGAAATTAAGCCTTTAATTTGAACTTCATAATTATAAGGTAGGGAAGTATTAATTTACTGTATTTTTTCCCAATACATTGTTTATTTTTTGTGATTTGTTATGTACATTGGGAATAATGTACATGTTTAGGTGTGGGGGAGCGATATAGTAATTTGGTGGATTTAATGTTGACTCAATCTTATTTTAACTCTTATTAATTAGTTTTTTTATAAAGATATTAAATTTGTTAATTCTTATCTTGTGACTAAGGAATTAAGTTAGAATGTAAAAGAAAAAAATCTGATTAGATGGATTCTTATAGGTTATAGCATGAATGAATTTTTTCATTATTGATTTGGTTGAAAGTGTTGAAAATTTTTCATAAATGAGCTTAAATTGAGAGGTTTTAAGCCAATGAGCATTTATTATTATCACTATTATGTAAATATCATAAATAATAGATGATTTTAGAACTTACGTTTGTTATACATGCCAAGACTATAAGTTTTAAATTAGGGGCAGTGAGATGATAAAGACACTTAGATTAACCATTGTTAAGCCTTTGTCTATGATTTTATCATACCTCTTTTTATCCTTTAGGTGTAACAAATTAATTTTAAGCATTAAAGTTTCGTTTGGATTATTTCACCCATGATATTGATCAATTTTTGTAGTCTTCTATTAATTTTTTACCCTATAGGATTTTATTTACTTCACAATATATATAATTATTTGATTTGACTAATAAGTATGAAGAATGAGGAAAGGTGTGGGATTATGCACTTGATATTATATCTTCTCATATGTTACTTATCAAAAAATTTGTATATTCTCGTTGTTATTAAAAAATTTAAAAGTAATTAAAAAGGAAGAAAAATTTTGTGTTTTAACATGTTAAAATTATAAGGAGAAACAAAAGACACCTAATATGTTTTACACCTTATTTACATTCTATGTGCAGATATGAGTTTGTTTGAATCAGATTTTTATATGATCTTGATTATACAATTTGCTTCATTTTGATTAACCTAATTCTATCCTTTTTTTTTCATTCCTTAACTAAACTTCATTACACATCTATGTAAAAAACTTTTGATTTTTGCCTATATTTTTTTTATAATGGTGGGGATGTGATATGCTAGTAAGCTTACTGTTAAGAATCCAACAATGTATTGAATTAAGAATCTTATTGATATTCACCACAAAAACTTTAAGTTAATTGAATAAAGTTTTAGTGTGAGGGTGATAAATTCTATAACACTTGATTTAATAAAAAAGTTATCAAAATTTCATTTGTGTTGTTGTCTCATGGAAAATTTATTATGATTGTTTAATTCCAATAGTATTTTGATTTGGTTCTTAAGGCATAACATTTGAAGTGAGAATAGATCAGTTGAGATAAAAAGAGGTGGATATTAAGAAGTCTTGAATGAAACTACTCCTTACTTGAGGATGAGAAAATACTTACATATAAGGAAGTTGATAAGTGGTGATTTGGTCATATTTTTAGTTCTATATATAATGCATTTTGTTTGTTTATTAAAGTATTTTTATTGATTTTAGTACTTTAATTGTTCACATTTTGTTTCTAGGTCTAACTAACTTAGAGAAAACAAAGAATAAATTAGAACAAGTTTGAAGCAATTTGGAGTTGTTTTAATTGAGTTATGGAGTGCAGAACAATGTACATAGCTATGTAGGAGAGTTTGGAGCAGTGTTAACAATTTCTTGTGGTATATGTTTGTGTTGAATTGTGAGAAGGCCATATAGATTGAAATTTAATCATGTGTTCTTTGTTTTGCTTGAATTGATATTGTTGGCATATTATTTCATGAATGACTTCACACAATTGAGATTGGGAAATACAATGTATGAATAGATCTAGCATAATGAAAAGAGCTGCATGCAAACCTAGCGTTAGATTGACAAAAATCCTCTTAATTGGGGGGTTAAACAAAAAAATGAAATTCATAAATTAAATAATACAATTATAAGGGATGTTTTAATTAATTAACCTAGATTAGGTGTCATTAGTTTTCAAAAAGATATTAACATGATTTAAAATTTTTCACAGTCCAGTGAATTTTATAATAAATTAGTTAATGAAATCTTGATTTTGTGAAAATCCTAAATGGCATTCAAAGTATGGTACCACAATTTCATTGGTTGATTTTTCATTCTTTGGATACCTTAGTTTCCTTGATTGTGTTGATTTATTTTCATTTTATTTTTATTTTAAATATGAAATATCACATTCACCTTAATTTTTGGTTAAATAATAAGAAAAAGAGTCATTATTAGTACTCATAGTCTTTATAGGATCGACATTTAAAACTCCAAGTCCTATACTATAGAATGATAGGTGCACTTGCCTTGGTTAATAAATAGATTAAAGGATTTAAGTTATGTATAAAATGCACGATAGTCTACCACTTTTCCTTCATTTCTAATTAAATTGAGTGAGAAGCTCATCAAGAAATTTTCTAGTCTAGTACTACCACTAGTTCTTATATTACTGAGGTAACTTTGGAAAATTTATATCTGCTTAATTATGAAGGGGAGCTTAGTTTGGTTCGTCCAATACTAAGCAATGAAACTCTCTTGATAAAATGAATTTAGAGACTACTCTTTAGCAACGAATCTTTGTAGGTCAGGTAGATCGAGTCCCATTATTTGTATCAAAGTACTTTTTGGTCTTATGATTCAAAAAATGATATTTCATGAACTATGCAATATTTATTCAATTTAAGGAATCAAACAAAATGATGGTTCTAGACTAAGCCAAGAGATGGTTCTAGATCTTTTTTTTAAATTGTTCGTGTTCTTTAGGTCCATTAATCAAGGATGATAATTTCTTCCACCTAAGGATAATCATTACAACTGAAGTAAATGTTAAAAAGGTCATCTTAGAGAATAAATTAAATCTCAATCAATAGCCTCAAGACATCTCATTGGCTTCTTCTCTAGGATACTCAGGTACCTCAAATCAAGTGATATTATCTAATGAAAACTACCTTTTTGATAATACTCCTCTTTTAAAGATACATATAGGAATAAATCTTATAAATTTCTATGTTTTAAAATAGTTTGTTTTCCTCAAGCTACAACAAAAATTTTGCATTCTCTTTGGTTGACCATTAATGGTAAACTCTCTACCAATGTTAGAGTTTTGGGCACTCAACTTATGACAGCTAAATCTTATGCTCCATAACCTCTAAATCACTTAATCATCTATTTTTTTCAATGTAAATATTCTAATTTCTTATAGAAGAATGTTCTTATTCAATTCTTGATTTCGTGTCCCCCTCAACATTTTCTCTAGAAGTTGAAGACTAGATAGTGTAAAGGAAGTGGAATACTCAACAAGAATATACTAAATTCAAGCTTTTGTTTTTGGAAGACTAGTTTTTGAGATTTGGATAGAAAGATAGCATTATTTATTTGAAGGAAAAAGTTGAGGAAGGAAACTAGTTCTTAACGAGCTTTTCTATTACATGAGAGAGCATACTTTAATACTCAATCAAAAATTTTGTAAAGGAGTCATTAACTTCAGTTTGAGCTAGTAAAATATCCTTAATTATGAGTCTTAACTTTGGCATTAATCAATCTAGTTTTTTACAAAGTTGCTAAGTCTACTAGTTTCAAACTTGGTATAGGTTATTAGCTTCAGAGCTATTTCCCTTGTAATCTCTTGTAGTCAATTCATTATCAATCTATTTATTTACTTTCTCAAAAAAAGAAAAAAGAAAAAAAAAACTAGCTAGAAGTTCTAAAAAGATATATATCTAAATATAAGGGAGTAGCTTTCAAGAGTTTAAAATGTAAACTTATTAAAATAAGTGATATTAGGTGTGAGATGCTTTAAAGATTCATATTGCATAGACTTAGCCCTTTATTTTATATAAAATTCCGACATCATGTCATGTATTAGCTTCAATATAATCATATTTGTAATTGGATTTAGTTTCAATTTTACCACGCCAACTAATTTTGGAAAATATATGTTATTAGTATTCAAATATATAATTATAAATTTCTATTAATGATATGCAAACCTCTTTATTGATAAATTTCTTTAGAATAGACTTATATCTATTATTAATAAACAAAGCGAAGAAGTCCTTTGGTTATTGAAAATTAAAAAAGTAAAAGCTTGATGTAGTATATATAAGTTATTGTACAACTTTTTTGTTTTGAATTCCATAGAGTACTCCATAAATCAAAGACAAAATAAGAAATTTCCAGTTATGTTTAAACACTAATTATATTATATTATATTTATATTGAATGCAACTAATATAAGATAAAAACAAGGGTAAATTTAGATGCAAACTTTTATACAGACTAAATTTGGATTACAAGAACCTCATGTTAATAAATTTTGAAATTGAAGCTTAGACAATCTTCCATCAAAATTATTAATGAAGAATGCTTACATGATATAATTTTCCCATAGTGTAATTATATATGGTAATTAGATCTAATAAAATATTATATAATTAGCTCATCAAATGATGCTTTCTCTCTATTCTAAAGATTAAAAAAGGTTTTCTCAATTAGTATAAAGAGACATAATCATTTAAATGAAGAAACTTGGACTTCTATTAAAGTTATTTGTTGTACAAAATGATGTTACGAGAGAACGAATTTTAATGGAGACTCATTATTGATATTATTAATGGAAGACTAATAAAAGGATACTTCAGTTCAAAATCTTGTTAATGAGATGTTCTTATTATATTTCAAATTTAAATCATAGGAACCTTTCCTGCAATGGCCCACCATAGGGGTGTATGATTTGATTTTCTATTTAAAATTTGTAATCAAATTATGTTAGATGAATAATTTAGGGTATGATAAATATAAGTGAATAGTTGTTGACTTTTACTTTTTAAATTACAGAGAAAATCTCAAATTAGTTATATAAGCACTATGAATATAAATTTGTTCTCCATATTGATGTTAATTTCTCTGTTTAATATAATTGATTACTTTGTTAGTCATATTTCTATTATTGTAAATTTTAATTTATTTTTATGATTGAAAAGGACTTTTATTACTAATCATAAATAGATTTTTCTATTATAAATTTTATTTTCATATATTTGCAATACGTTATACATAGAGAATGACAAATGTTCTTGAAGTCATTAAAAAGATCCATATATGTATCTTTATTATATCTAGCAACAATGTTTAGAACTTAAGTTATTGTCACTCACTAATAATTGGTAGTAGTAATTAATAATTAATCACAGCAATCATTCCTAATAGAATAAGGAAAAATCCAATAGTGGAACCTTAGGAATTTTTGAAATCAATTATAATTTGGAACGTAGAAATCTTAATCATCTTTTTCTTTTTTACAATTTAAATTAAGTATGTAAAATTTTTTACTTAATAGCTAATACATATATCTTATATCTATTGTGGAAATCAAGAAATTTAATATATTGGGTTTATGAATTTTTTTTCCACGTATCTTACATTTATTGTTATATACTTTTAATGATATTGAATAGATTATTCATTAATATATAAATAAAATCTAAAATTATAAATATTTGCATAAGCTTCAAGTTTAGAAATGTACATATTTTGGAAAAAAAAAATCATTATACCTCAATTTTATAAAGGGTTAATCTCAAATTTTACTCACTTTTGTAATTATAATTCAAACTTTAAAAAATAACAATTAAATACTCAAATTTTTAATTTTTTTAAATATAACCCAATGTTAACATTTTCGTTACTACGTTAGGCAAAAATTTAATGACTTTTTCACCCTCACCATCAATTTCTTTATTTTCTTTCATCTTCGTAAACATAAGAACAAGACCCTCACTTCCTTAGCACGATGGACACACTTTAATGCAGCTAAGCGATCACAGTCAAGTTCTTTCACCTTTTCCCTAGAAGATGAAAGAAAGAATTGACATCCAATTTCTCTCCATGCAAATTTTAATTGTTGCATGCCATTTACATCATATGCTGGTAATATCCAATCACCAATTAGTTACATGAATGGGAAGATCTTGTAGTCTGGTACCCCAAAAAAACATTAAGGTTTAAGGATGATGAAACTTTTGGATCCAGATCAAAAAAGTTGCAGAGAAAGTTTGATATTGAACTTCCAGCATCCAAGTACATTAATGACGAGGACGATAAACAGCGGACATGGTGGGTTAAGATTGGATAGTTACTCACCGAAGAAAAATTATAAGCCTGTTTTAGTTAATGGTGTGAGTTTGTCTTGCCCAAGTGGTTTGTGCTCTCTCTCCAGTGTTGACGCAATTGGTCCCAGTATGAACTTAAAAGGGGACAAAACGGTTTTACTGATTTGAAAGAAACTTTTAAGATTGAGAAAGGATCTGGTACAACTTGCATCGGTATTCTCAGCAAGGTAATTACCTGGCATAAGCAAAGAGGGCACGTTCATCTGCTCAATACCTCTACAAAGAGAATGACAACAGAGTTGATATGTATATCCATTTCGAAATGGAGAATCAAAGTAGGAGTTATTATCCTATAGTCTCACGTCCGGTCATGCCTGATGATTTAAACCTTATATGGAATTTTGTTGATCTCAATTAAGGAGTCATCGGCATGAGATTGATGATCCTAGAAAGTCTACCGATTAATAGCCAAAAATGAATATCAGAAACTCAGGAGTATAGTCTAAGGAATAAAAGTCTGCAATATGAAAATAGGAAAAACAATAACTAGGCAAACTTATCTTCACATAAATGTACATCAACAATATAATCCTGTGTAGGCATGATTTTGTAGATTTCAGTACATTTTCAAGACTTGGGAGGATTTGGCTGCGTTAACCATGCTAAGGATGTGAGGGTTTTGTTCTTATATTTATGGAGATGAAAGAAAATAAAGAAATTGATGGTGAGAAAGAAAAAGACATTCCACGTCATCGGAAATATTAACGTCGGGCTAAATTTGAAAAAAGTTGAAAGTTCAAGTATTTACTTATCATTTTTTAAAAGTCGGACTATAATTACAAAATTGAGTAAAGCTGAAATTTTTTTATTAACTCTTTTATAAATGTATTTATTGAAAATAGTAAAAAATATACAAACAAATTAAGCTTTCATATTTTTGTAAATTCAATAATGTAAAATAATTTATTAATATGTCTTGATTTTTTAAAAAAATATTCATTTCGATTAGAAATAAATAAGAGTTCTTTTTCCAGCATCATTTGTTACTTGTTAATAGAATTAACCAAGATTTTAAAAACCAAACCGGATCGTTTGGTTCGATCGAAAAAAGTTCGATCCAATCAGTGGTCCAATTCGGTTTCACCATATAACTCTCTACATAAAAATCAGTCGGTTCAACTTTTTTTGGTCAGACCGGACGGTCCAGTCCGGTTCGATTTTCCTATACATAAATAAATTTATTTAAAAAATGTAATAAAAATATATTCTCTACTGTTTCCTCTTCCTTCCTCTTTTAATCCTAATACAACCTAAATATCTATACGAGTGACGCACTAAAAACCAATTGAAAGGTAAGCCAACTATCTTGCGCAAGTTATTTACTATGTTGTAAACTCTTTGAAGAAGAAGACTCCAGTGTAAATGCCGCAACATACATTCATTTTTTAATACTTTTTAGGTTAAATCATAATGGAGAATATGGAATCATCCTCTACTCGTGGTAAGTCTGATCCAGCGTGCAATTATTTTTTTCTTCTCAAGCATCTGATGTGAACACCCAATATAACTGTATGTTTTGTGGAATAATATTTAAAGATGGAGGAATTTTTAGAATAGAAGAACATCTTGTTGGTATTAAGGGTAATATTGTTTCTTGCAAAAAGGTGTCACTTGATGTACGTGATATGATTGAAAAATATTTGTAACAATAAGTAAAAAAAAAGAAGGAAAATAAAAAGACTCGTGATATATCTTTTGGAGATGATAAAATACTACGAGTATTAAACAAATGAAAAAGAGAAACTACTATTGACATAGATTTTTTTTTCAAGAACTATTCCTGGTTCTCAACCTAGTCTAAAATTTTTTATGGTTGATAAGGATATTATTTTACAATGTAAAAGAGCATGGGTTAGATAGTTCTATCATTCATGTATTTCTTTAAATGCTTTAAATTCACCGTATTTTCACTAAACAATTGATGCTACAACAACAATAGGTCCAAGATTTAAGATACCATCTTATTATGAGTTGCATGTACCTTTACTTCAAGATTTTAAAAGGGAATGTCAGTTAGTTGTGGATACATATAAATCTAGTTGGGAATCAACAAGGTGCACTATTACGACAGATGGGTGGACTGATCAAAGATAAAGAACATTAATAGATTTCTTGGTTTATTGTAATATTGGAAAAACTTTTATCAAGTCTGTTGATGCTTCTGATATGGTAAAAAGTGCTAATGCTTTATCTGAATTATTCTCTGAAATTGCCGAGTGGGTTAGACTGAAGAATGTTTTTCATTTTGTTACAAATAATGCAGCTAATTATGTATCGGCTGGTACTTATTACAATCAAAGTATGGGCATATTTGTTGGTCTCCATGCGTTACTCATTGTATAAATCTTATTTTGAAAGATATTGGTGGTATGAGTCATATTTCTAGTCTTGCTTCATGCGCATCTAATATCATAATTTTTGTGTATAATCATGTGACATTTTTGTTTTGGTTAAGAAAACAAGAAAATTGGGTTGAGATTGTTCGTCCAGCTACTACCAGGTTTGCAGCTACATTTATTACTTTGAAAAGTGTTTATGAATGTACGCAACTATTTTAAAATTTAGTAACAAGTAAATACTTTTCAAGTCATAAATTATCAAAGAGTGAAAAAGGAAAAGAAGTTTGTGCTATTATTCTAGATAATAAATTTTGAGATGTTTGCTTGATCATTGTGATGATTGTGGC
Organism: Erythroxylum cataractarum; assembly: GCA_024703695.1. Classification (NCBI taxonomy): domain Eukaryota; kingdom Viridiplantae; phylum Streptophyta; class Magnoliopsida; order Malpighiales; family Erythroxylaceae; genus Erythroxylum; species Erythroxylum cataractarum. Next base: position 36,714,078 of record JANJEY010000001.1, on the reverse strand, counting down.
TTCGCTTATAAGGTTGTTGAGGATTGTTGATTCAGATGAGAAGTCATCTCTAGTATATATATATATATATGATGGTATGTATAGAGCTCACAAAACAATTATAAACATTTTTAAAGGGAATGAGAAATTGTACAAGCCTTATATAGATATTATTGATTGACGATTGGATAAGCATCTTACTCAAAGGATCCACTTAGCAGCTTATTTTCTCAATCCTTATTGCTTATATAGTGGAGAAGAACATGCAATTAATATTATGAGCAGTTTGTTTGATATAACTGAATGCAAATGTATTTTCTCTATTGAAGAGCAATCATAAGCGATAAATAAAATTAAATTGCATCGTGATGGTTTAGAGAGTTTTGTTAAATCATCAACAAAGAGAGAACTTATGTTGAAAAAAATGCAACCAGGCAAATTTTAAACTTTTAATTAATTATTTACTTAATAATAATATATATTTTTAGCATAACTATTAATTTAAAATACAGATGAGTAATGGAGATTCGATGACAATGCTCCAACATTGAAAAAACTTGCTATTAGGTTACTCAGTCAAACAACATCTGCATCAGGTTGTGAACGAAATTGGAGTGTTGTTGAACGTATTAATAGAAAGAAACGAAATTGTTTGGAATATCAAAAACTTAATGATCTTGTTTACGTTACTTATAATCTGATAATGAAGAACAGATATTTTACTAATTTATAGTTTTGTTTTTATTTCAATAACTTTATTTTTATTATTAATTTTATAATTTCTCTATTATGTATTCAGATCGATTCGTAAGAAGAGAATATATGATTTAGTTGAGATTGATTGTATTGAACATATTGATTTTTGGATCGAAGAAGAAAAAACATCGCCTGATCTTAATTATAATGAACTTGAAAAGACGATTTATGAAGAAAATGTATTTGTCACAACGAATGAATTAAAGATATCTATTGATGGTTAGTTCATATCTTATTTTGATCATATTTAAGTTAAAATTATACTGTATTATAAGTTTACAATTGAGAATAATTTTATACATTACTAATTTGTAATTTATTTTCATGTAGTAGAAGAAATTGATGCAAATACTTTAGATGAAAGCTTAGTTTATAAATCTTTAAATAACATCGGAGAATTTTGAGTTTTTGACGATGATGAGACATAACTTTCTTTAAAAATACAATTTTGATTTGTATTTGTATTTTAATATTTATATTAAAATAATATTTATTCATTCTTAATTCATTATATAATAATAGATATTGGTGTATATTTATTTCAATAAAATACTTTATTTTTACTCATTCCTATAAATTTTGCTTTTTATTTATTATATACCGATTTTATAGCGGTTCACTACTGGTTGAACCTCTAAATTTTAAACATTTCTTTCGACCAATTCGATTTCCGATTCTGTTTTTAAAACATTGATTTATTACATTATGAAACATATTAATATTTGATAAATCTTACATACATATTATTACCACAATTAAATTGTGGCTCAGAGGTACTAATGCATCGCTATTACCCCAATACCAGGCGAATCCTCCGCAATCGGCGGTTGTTGCGTTGGCCAATGCGCCTAACCACGCCAAAAAGAAATAAATTGAAGGCACCACTTTGCTTCTCTAATTATAGCCCTTCAGTTAGACTTTGGAAATGGCCTGAAAAATCGGTGGCCGCAGGTAACAGTTTGTGGAGGAAAACTAAAGTCATCGCATGCTATAAATGTGCTTCGTCAATCGTTGGTTGTGGTTGAGGAACACATCTTGCTGTTCCTTTCGGCAAGAATGTCAACTCTTGAGGATAAGCGTATGTCCTTGTCTTAGTTACTACACATTTCCCAAAAAAAAAAATCGAATTGTTTTCACTTTGATTTTTGTTTTATTTATTTTATTTTTTAAATTTAGTATAAAATCGATATTTGACATTTTAATTTTAGTTTTTCCGATTTTTTATAACTTAATAAAATTATAGAAATTAGTTTTATTTTTTATTTTTATCATAACTATCAATTAAATATTTATTATTTAGTTATTCATTATTAATTACTAATAAGAACTGTAAACAATTTAATATATTTTAATTTTAACATTAATTTAAATTTAAATTTTAAAAACAAATTATTTTAATTTAATAATTACTTGATAAATATAATTCAAACTTAATACATCTTAAAAATATATAAATTTTAAATAAAATTTTATTTATTTATTAAAAATATATGAATACAAATTATTTATTTTTAAAAATACTAATTTAACTAATAATGTATTAATAATATTATAAAATTAAAATAATCTATTTATTTAATTCATTTATAAAATTAATTTATGCTTAATTTTATGTAATATGTGACTATTATCAACAATAAAAACATAACTACATTAACAACCAGAAAAGTATTTATCTTTTTTAAAAAACCATAATCTAAAAACATGAAAAAAAAAACTAAAGACTATAACCCAAAAAATTCATCAAATCCACTTGACGATGAAACAATTTCTTCCCATTGATAAGCAAACAAAAAATGAAAAGAACATCTCTCACTTTTCTCGTTTTCTTTCTCCATGAAAAATGTTAAATTCACCGTAGATGGCATTCATAACATGCAAGATACCAATCATCAAACTTTTGAACATAAGAGAACGAGTCTATTGAATTAATGGTTTTCTTTGAAATATAAAATTAGAAAAAAAAAACCGAATGTAATGAAATTAGAAATGAGAACAGGTGGAGGCCTCTGAAATGGCAAGAATACCATACAACATCTTTTCTGATATCATCGCCAACCTTTCTAACAGACCCACTCCTGATATTTAATGTCATAAGACTTAGAAGATTAAATATTTAATGTCATAAGACCTAGAAGTTTAAAAGAGAGAAGGATATAATGGCTTGGTTGAGAAACAGGTCTAGAAAATTCGACAATAAATCTTACTTAGATATATCCAGAGACGTAACGAGCCTCGTGGAAATAACTGTGTGGTTTAAAAACAACATCCATAAAGCTTCCTTTGTCTTTTGATTGGCAATTAGAAACAAAGACTAAACTCTAGAGTCACTACAAGAATGGTTGGATTTACCGCCGGACAATGCCGACGGTAAATTCAAGTATTCTGTCGGCATTAATATTTACCGACAGAATTTAATGGACGGCAAAATCGTCGTTAATGTAGGCGTATGAAACTTTAATGATAGAATATCAAATGTTTTTCCGTCGGTAAAAGCTACCAACGAAATTATCGAAACCGTCGTATATCGATATAAATATACCAACGAATTAACAAAAGTGATCAGTAAATAAAACGGACAACTTACCGATGACATACGATGTTCCGTCGGTACTATGCAAATAACTTTCCCGATGGCGTCCTTATTCTGTCGGTAATATGTGAACATGTTTTCAAACGGTTTCTCTAATCCATCGGTAATTGAAAGTTAGAATTTTTTTAAATCCTAACATTACAATTATTTAATGATCTTATAAAAATGTATAATTTCAATAGTTGTGAATTATTTGTGCATATTAATTTAATTTGTGTATATATTCAATTTGTTGAAACAAAAATTAATTGGTAATATAAAGTTCAAAATTTTTTAAGTGATAATAAAAACATTCAAGGTTATATAACATATCTTTGTAATTCAAAACAAATGACAACAACAATCCTAATGCCCTGCTGATGAAGGTTGTTCAAAGGTGCTACCCCTCCCTTTCAGCTGCTCCAACTCCTGTCTCAATTGAGCTACTGCTCCATTTTCTCTTGCATGTGAGTCATCTTCTCCATCACCATATCCAATGTGACCCAAAGCTCAGTGACTTCCGACGATTGTGCTTGTTTGGTAGACGTTGCTGTACTGGACATGGAGGATTAGGAATAACAAGTATTCGCAAATAAACCTAGCTCGAATATCCATCCATGACGGTCCCAATAATGATAAGGCATTAAGTTCATATATATTTAGTTCTCTACATCGGTTGTTAACGAATGTCACACTGTCATGCTTCTTGGTGTGAGTAGGCAAAAACAGCTGAGTAGGTGTAGGAAGAAGACTCAAAGACTTTTTCTACATATTTAACCTAAATATTTAGATGTGAACTATATTTAATAAAAATTTCAGCAGAGTTTCTCCTTATTTTATAATATACCCCCTGTTGAACAACTAAAAAAACTCATCACAACCATATATGACACCAGGAATTTTTACCAATACCATTATTTATAATACAACAAAGTAAAACATGTACAAAATAAGTGAGGTTTAGATACTCACAACTCTCTATGCATGCTTATGGTGGGTTATTGATCCTCCTGTATGTACGGGAAGACTCTCTCCTCCCGGGTTTCCACATTTTTTGGTGGAGTTATGTTTGAGATTGTCATTGCTGCAGGGCTTCTCTAATACTCCTGCCATCGACTCCATATTTGCTCCGAAATAAAATGTGGTCGTACACTAGCCTTGCGTATTGTACTAATGAAGTCACGATAGTGTGTACGAGCTCGTTTCTTCCATAGTCTATATATGCCAACATCAATATCATAATCTCAAAAAAAATCTTTTTGAAATAAGAAGAAAAAAATTTAAAGTAATATCATGTCATAATATTTATGTAATTAGTGTATATAAAGCAATATAAAACAAAACTAAATGTTTGTTGTACCACAAACTCCTAAAAGTAAAATTCATTTGTTTCCTGAGAGATATTCTTTCAGACATAACCCTCAGGATCAATCCGTTCTTTAAATTTAGAAGTCATATTTTTGGAACACGGTCCAGACGGAAGCAACCTAATATAAGAAATAATTTGATAAAATGAAAAAACTAATAAAGTGATAACTTAATTATAAAGAAGTAGTCTTTAATGTGATTTCACTTATAGAGCACCATCAATTGCTATGTATTTTCTTCCGTTTAGTCCCTGATCTCCAGGCCTACGGACATCTCTGCCTTCCGATAAAGCGGTATTAGAAGATATATAATTTGGGGATGGGGATACGGATAGTGTAGTATGTCTTGCAGTAGGTGATGCCTTATTTATAGCTGTAGGTTCGGGAGGGGGAGGAGGTGAGCTAGTGGGAGCTGCAGAATGTGACGATCCACATACATAGTAAGTGTCGCCGATCAAGCCTCTAAACCTGGGCCACATAACATCACGCTGTCTCTTTGGTCCCATACGATGAACCTAAAAATCATTGTTTGTTGAATTTTCTACTTATATAATAATTTGAATTCAATATTTAATACAATATATGGAAAATGAAATAAGGTGATTTGTTTAATATCACATCCAAGTATAAATGACAAAAATGGCAATTAACAATTATAGAACAAAGCCAATAACAACCCTCATTCAATAGGGCACAGGACAAATTCTTATAGATACAACAATATATCAACGTTCAGTTGTTTATGTACTATATTGCAACAATAAATTAAAATGATATAATTATTTTGTTTGAATCCATGTGACATGGGATTCGATAAAGGTAAATGAGTCCCTGATGTTTAGATTTCCGAGAAGTGTCCTGGCTTGTTCAAACGCACTAATTGAAACAGTGATACCTCTTCCCTTAGGTATACACTTTTGAACACCTTCTTGCAACAACGTTTCTGCTATAGCTAAACTTATTGAGGATACACTGAAGTCGTTGCCGATCTTAACATGAAATACTAACTCTCCAAATAAACCACTAGTAGGAACTGATTTACCTAAAACACAACCAATATATAACTTTCATAATGCCATATTAGAAAATGGTTAAACGAACCAATAATGGATATTAATGCATACATGAATGTCCGGACGTATGCATACATGTCATCTTCGAGATTAAAGGAAGCTTAAAACATGTAGTATAGACCATCAAATGTGAATATATATAATCATTTCATCAAAGGAAATGGGATGTACATAATAAGGAAAGAGACATTATCCAGATCATACTAAACACCTTGAAGTAGAAGATCAGCCATTGAAGGAAAAGGTTCCTTAGTGTATGAAGTAGCGATTTTTCCTGTATACTGTATTCCTTCTGTTGGAACAATTTTGTCACATTCCTCCCAATGGAAGGAATTACCACTATCCAGAACCAGTTGCTATGTCAACATTCCTTGAATAAGATTTGCAATGAAATTCTTTACGTAATATAGTGAAAAGGAAATAATTTATCACATTCATTAAAAAATTCAATTATAAACACAATTTAATCACTATTATAACTTAATTGTAAAGTACAATCATCTTTTTCTTCGAATGAATAAGAATCAAACTCGAGCTGCTCTTCAGATCTCTGACCCTCGTCATCCTCTCCAGATGAAATATTAACAAATTCATTCGATGGATCGTTTAAAGGTTCATTATCGTCATAAGTCACAGATGCATTTATAAATGTGACATCTTCCTGAAACGCTTTAGTGTCAACTCTCTGCTCCCCTTTTTTATGTGATTGGAAAACACCTCTAGGTTTAACTGTGTAAACTGCCAACTAATCTATCTTATCTCATCGTAAGCTTAGAAAAGGGACATAATACACCTGTTTCGCTTACATTGCCAAAATGAAAGGTTCAAATTGTCTCAATCTTCTCCTTATGTTGACTTCAATTAGATTATGTTGACTGTGCACTTTGATTCTAACATTTGAAGTCAGGTCATACCAGTCACATTTAAATATCACACATCACTTAATTGGTAAAGTAGGGTACTCAACTTCAAGTATTTCAATTATTTTACCATAGTAATCCATAAATTCTCTGTGTATGGCAACTCCACTTTTTATTGTTTCCATGCTATGTCTATGATATTCTGTATAGTATTTGTATCCATTCACGAAAAATATGGGATACTCTTTAACAGTTCGTAGAGGTCCCTTTGAAAGATCATTAATGAACTTGTTCTCTATTGGATTTTCTACAACCTACATAAAAGAAACTATCATACCATTAATGTATAATGTCATGGGAATACTTAAATATGGTATTGAACTATTAGAATAGTTGTAAGTAAGAACTTACATATCTCTCGAACCATCGAGGTAAGTGTTTTCCAACTTCTTTATTTATATCATCCTGTGTGTTGTCATGTATTATGTCGTATAACAATGCCTCATACAATATAAATACATTATTATGTATTTCAGTAATGAATAGTACAAAAATATAAAGGAAGAAATCACAATGTTCAACTTATTGCACGAAAGGTTGACCTCCTAATAGTTCAATAAAATGTAACCATGTGCAACCTCAATTTTTTCCTCTATTAACATTCTTCTTATTGGACGTCCTTATGTTCGTCTATAAATACTAACTTCCTCCACTAAATAAGCATTACATATCGATCCTTCAACTCTGGCCTTGTTTTTCACATTTTTTAAGTGATGCAAATACCTATATTGGACGAAATTGTTGTTACATTTTTTTAGTAAAAACATAATAATATGGTTATGGCAATTTACTTCTCAAATGGATACATCCATCAATATTGAATTGGTCCGGCTAGTTTTGCCTCGTGTACTAAATGCACAGGTAATTTTACAGTGTTAAAGATAACAAAAATTGAGCCAATTTTGGATTATTGTACAAGAGTGAAGGAAAAAATAAATCAATTAAAGAGATATAAAGACAACATAAAAGATGTTCATGTATTGAAAAAATTATTTGTTTTTTAACTTCCACATTTGATTATGCAGTGTGTCATTAAAGAGTTAAAAAATCTAGAATCAATGAAAATTAAAAAAACTAGAGGGTTCTTTACAAGATCGTGAAGAAAAGATCATGAGAAGATAAGAAGAGTCATTAGAGCAAGTTCTCAAACTTAAGAATACTTTAAAGAATGATTGAGGAAAAAAGAATCAACATATAGGTTATGGACAAAGAAGATGACCTTATTGTGGCTTATTTGGAAAAAAAGAGTCAATAAAGACAACGCAATTAATAAAGAGAGAAACCAAAAATCATAAAGAATACATGGAAGAATAAGACAAAAAGGACAAGAATATTATTAAAATATAAAAAAGGAGATACGTTTTAATTGCCATAAATTGACCATTATTAATGATAATATTGTATTGCCACTAGTAGTATTGAAGAAAAGGCTAATCTTATTGATGATAATCAAGAAGTTAAAGAGTCAACTTTGTTGTTAACAAGAAGGTAAGAGGAAAATGATGTTGATAATATGTGGTGATTAGATGATGGTGCAAGTGATCACATATGTGAATACAAAGCCAAATTTGTAGTGTTTTATGAGATGGTGAGAGGCCATGATTCTTTATATACTTGTCAAAGATAAAAATTGAAAGAAAAGGTATAATTCTAATCAATTCCAAAGATGATACTCACAAGTTGATCACTAAATGTACCTAAGTTAAAAAAATTATATTTTAAATTAAGGCCTACTCCTTGAAGAAGGGTATGATAATTTTATAAAAAGGATTTGCTCTTCTCATGTTACCCACTGTTGATGGATGATCCAGTCCAAAATGCCTTCCTAATTAGTGGCTAGATAAGAGAAATGGAATAGGGATTGGAATTTTCAACATTGGAAGAGTACCTGTTCAATTAATTCCTAAAAATTTAAATATACTTAGCAATTTACATCAATATTATGCTCAAATAATTTATCTTTAGTTCCTAATTTTTATGGAAAGTTTTCTATAAAATGAAGGATATCCTTGGTATAGCCTGAAGGTAAGAAACCAAACCGTACCATAGAAGCTTATGATTTCATAAAATTGTTCTATATTTTGATCATATTTAAATCAAAATATCATATTATGATGATTTAAGAGGATATGAAAAGATATCATAATGTTCTATAACCTTTTAGAAGAAAATTTTAGTTAATATCAACCATCCTTAACTCTAGCGTGATCTTTACAATGAAGGTGTCAATCTAGTCATACAAATTGCTAGGATAGTTGAATCTTTCAAAAGCTAATTTAAAAAAAAAACTCAAATCATCATTTTTTTTAACAATTTTCAAAAATAAAAGATGTAAAAATGAAAAGGAGGGGGCCATTGTGAGAAGAAACTCTTTAAGGAATTATATATATTTTTAAAATTATTTTTACTTTAACACATTTTGAAGTATCTTAGCTAATTATGTTTGATTTAGAGGGAGTTTTAAGGTATTTTTTTACGAAAAGGTAGTAATAGTTTGAAGTATATCTAGCTCATTGGTACTTTTCTTATCAAATTGGCTTTAAAGCGAGTTTTACTAATTGATAGGTACATAATTGATTAAGAAATTATTCCATAACACTTAAAAATTATTGATATGAAATGGCTTAAAATATTCACTTTTACTTTTATGTGATTTTAGGTACAATTTAGAAGTAAAGAAGTTAAAGTGAGTCGAAGCTTTATATTTTGGCCATTTTTTGAAGATTAAATTTTACTTTTTTTTCATGCAGCAAGAAGAAAAAAATGAAAAGAAAAAAATGCAAAGAATGTGAGTTGTACGAATTATGCATGTAATTACATTAATTAATAGTTGGGAATTAAATGAGACAAAATGGCAGAGCATAAGGTGAATTAAAACAAGAAGCATGAAACGGCAACATGATGGACAGTGTCAATGACGGAGCCACGTTCAATGGGAGGGGGGCCATGGCCCCCCCTTTTAAAATTTTTTTTAATAATATAAATATGTATTAAATTAATTAAAAAAAAATTTGGCTGCTGCTGCTGCGTTTCACGCAGCAGCAGCAGCAGCCAAGCACGCAGCGTTACACGCTGCGTGTTAAAACTTAAAACTTAAAAGTTAAACCTATACGGTGCGTCATGCGTGTATAGGTTTAAGTTTTTTAAACCGCAAGTGGGCTGTGGGCAATACGTGGAGACACCTTCACGTATCAGTTTGTTGTTGACAGAGTAAGGAATCCTCAATCCAGGATCTTGCTGCCATGCCCATATATGATCCTATTTTGTCATGTACTGAACATTCTTAGCTTGTATGTTTCAGCCTGGAACGGTAGCGACAGGCGACAGCAGAGCAGAAAATAGAGAAACGGTGGTGGCACAGCGCGAAGGACTGAAGGGTTTTAAGGTTTTCAAGTGTATCTCATGGTAAAATTTCTTATAGCTTCACCTTGAGTAAATTTAAATAGATGAATCTTAGAGGCCTAAACTAGAATTGATTGATTCCTAAATTTTTTTTTTTTTGTGATTACTAATTGAGTTATTGCCTTATTGGTATGTAGGAATTAAGATATTGATTGATGATTAAGACTTGAGAACAATGAAAAGCTAATTTCACCATCAAGATTCAAGTTATTTAAGATACGTATACCAGTAAGCTTGGGTGATGGCTCCCAGCGAGCCTGGGCGGTGGCTTATCTTATGTGTTATGTCTGTTATTATTTAAATTTTAGAGTTCATTTGTTTGAATGTGTCTTATAGTTTGTATGCTATTTCATTATAGATATTAAAAAATGTATGTATTT
>JANJEY010000001.1:36355753-36369553 GCA_024703695.1 Erythroxylum cataractarum | reverse complement strand
CTCAATTATCCACTAATTCTCCAATGTAATCAAAATAAGGCATAAACACACAATCAACATAATTCACACTTAATAACGTCAATAAAAGAAAATTTGGGGCCCAACATATCTACTCTTGATGCAGCCAGTGTTGGATCGAAAACATAAGTATACTATATTTGGATAAAATGGTAGATTTTAAAAAAAAATATTCCGAAATCAAAACATAGTGGAAGCATTATAACCAGATCAACATATTTAGTCAATACATGATATGGTATTAGAAAAATAAATAACATAAAAGATGGTAGAAATTATGCCAACTCCTTTCTACAACTTTGACTCCTCGCTTTAGTATCCTCTCTTTGTTAATATATCATTTCCTTGTTAGTGTAACATCGACCAATATGATTTACCACTCGATCTTTTTGGACAATTTGGTTAACAAGATCCTTTGGTGGGAAAGGAGAAAAAATTTGGAAGAGATTTTCCTTAGTTGAAAGAAGCCAAAAATAAGACTTTTCCTATTCAAGTTTCGGCTAACCCATGCAAGAGAGGAGAGACTGAGTCAAAAATGCAAGAACACCTTATATTCTTCTCTTCAATTTTGGTTAAACATTAAAGAAAGAAGTGATTTGCATCCAATGCATCACTTCATTCTTTAATCAATCATAAAGAAGCCAATAAATGAGACTCTCCTCATTTGTTTAAGATGATTATATGAAAAGACTAATCCTTTCATTTTTGGTTATGAGGTGAAAGAAGGGAGAGAGAGTACATCAAATGCACCTCTTCCTTTCTTTAATCAAATGAATGCTAAAAGGTTACTTGCCATCATTAAAAGATAAATATTAAATCGTTTATTGATAAGATCATTAATCTAATTATGATGAAGCATGATAAAAACCATCTTTAATTTAGCAATTCAATGCTAAATATGCGGCTGCACATTTAGCTATAAAATCAAAATTTGCCCTCCTTTTCTCTTTAATATCTTTTTTTTCAATTTAATTAATATAAGTAATCAAATCAAACCAAAGTCTAGCCTAATATTAAATGTTCATTTGGGCTTCTAATTAACAATTAATTACTGTAAGCTCAACATTCAATCATAGGCTTTAAAACCTCTATTTATATTTTTTACTTTGCTTGATAACCTTTCTAGAAGCCAAGTGGAGAATATAATTAGACTTATATAATTTAAGCTCCAATAAGCTCGGAATTAAATTAATGTCGTTAGAATTAATTCCTGCTTTTTAGCCAAATGTCATTCCACTAAAGACAAAGAGTTGAACTCTTGAATTACTAAATATTATGAGAACAAGTGTTTCAAATAAAATGTCTAATTGCAAACTTTATTATGAACCATATTATTGTTGTTTGCATAATAAAGGGTAAAATTATCATTTTGCCCTTATGTTAATTTTTTTCTTCTAGATCTCCCTGTTTACTTTATATGGTGATTAACACACAAAATGTCATCTTGGTGTTGAGACCTGATGGATAGCTAGTCCATCAAACTACTGGCATTAGTTTAATCACCAATCTTCATAAAACATCTAGAAGTGATGATATCACTATAAACTCTTTATTTGAATAAATGTTCCTTGATACATGTTTCAATTAATAATTCTAACATGCAGACACCAAATTGATACTCTGTAAAAGTCCATTCTGATCATACCAAGAATTATAATAAAACACATATAAGTTCACCACTCATCAAGAATATGATTCATAATAAACGAATGCTAAAGTGTATGTTTTAAGATTAAAGTAACGACCTACTTTATTCTTTAAAAATATATATGATTCTAGATTCATTTAATAGTGTCATTATCAATAGTCAACTACTATCATCATATGAAACTTATCATTTCCTTAAAGTAAACTCCTTTACTTATATGGAGATAAATCGCAACATCACAGATAAACTATAATCAAGCGACCAACTTGATTATTCAACTGTAAATCAACTAATTTAGATTATGATAATATACATGTTTCCCATACATCTCCATGTATGTGTATATTACTTACAAAATAATCTTAGTACCTTATGATAATGCTCATACAAATAAAATCAAGCTTTTTTGTTTTATGAATAAAACTTTTTTTTATGACAAAAGTAACTAGAAGAAGATTAAGATATATGTAAATACACTTGCTTTCTAGGGCACTATATTTACATAACTCCAACAGCCAGCTCATCTAAAACTCCAAGTAGGTGATAGATGTCTCCTGTAAGTCCTCGCCTTTAACGTACCATGTCTTTATTTTCATGATGTCCAAATTTAAAGCTTCCATAGTATCGACCAATTGCATTAGTAGTAGCCTCTTGAAGACTCCTATCCTTTATGCTAGCTATCTTACATAAGGCTTGATGCATACAATCCCTTCCTTACTCTCTTCACTATAATACTGGAAGAACTAGGCTAATGTATGTCCCAGTTGAATTGGCATCCACTCACTCATGCTATAGAAATAAAATATATCCCAATTGTAAAGATCTATGATGAGAAAGAACTCCGAGTAACTCATCTGGACCATCTCCTTAAACATTTAGAATTGAATCGTGCTTGGTTAGTCTTAATTGTAGTGCCCTTTCTTAATAAAGAATATAGAGAGCACCTCTAATAAAAGTTCCTAGTATGAGGGCTCAATGATCTTGAAGCAACGAGCCCATGTTTTAATATTTATGAGGTCCTGAGCCTACTGGACCAAGTCGATCTATTCCAGTGGCTCCTAATCAATGCATCTGCCAGTTCAAAATTTCTTTTCCATGAGCATCTGGTATTGCTCCTCGTTGGCTCCAACATTAATCAACAACATATTGGGTCACTCCATTGGATGAACTAAGTTGTCGCACTTTTATGGTTGTTGATCTCTAGTCGGGTCTTTAGAAGACCCTTCTCCTCATTGCCTCTTCCTTGGTACTTTTTTAACTTGTTATTGTCCCGTCATTGTGCCTAAAACTAAATGAAAGGTGAGAAAATAGCAACTAAAAGTACAAACAACAATCGTTCCCCACATTTATCTTATATGCTCACTAAATCATATAATTGTGAAAACATACAATTAAAAGGAAAATTAAACACAAAAAAGAAAAAACAAATAATATAAGATAAATATATAAAAAATTATAAAATTAAACAAAAAACCAAATTATTCACAAATTAGAATCAAAAGAATGGCAACTATTAAGTAAATTTAATTTAACAATTCATTTATGAATTTAGACCCTAAATTGAAAATAATGCACATAATTTAACAATTACCCTAACTTAACAAAATTGAACATCTAATTCATGCAAAATTCAAAATTGAAATGAAATTAAACTAGTAAATAACTTTAGTTAACTATAAAAATAACAAATTAATCGTAATGGCATATAAAATCATTACAATTCAACATTTAGTGAGTGAAATCACTTACCCATTTTAAATTTTATCCAATTTACATACATTCAGTCAAACACATAGGTAAGGTTAAAATTCAACTTTTAAACAAAAGTCACGCAAAAAAATAATGAAAATAACACTAAATCATAACAACCCTAACCCCTATCATTTTTAGGTAAAAATCCCTAAAATTTGCAAAATACCCAAAAATTTAAGCATAAAACAAGTGAAATTAATGAAAGAACTTACTTAGGTGTTGTTATTTGAGTAGAAAAAAACTAAATTAGATGGGAAATTTAGAGAATGTGAAGGTGGGTGGCAAATAGGGAGAAGAGAATGAGAGAACTATGTACACAACCAGTTACACAACTATGTAACTAACTGTGTAAGCCATAGTCTCATAAAAATTGAAAGGACACAGATGTGTAAGTTTTTGTAGACTTACACGATCTTGTACATGGTCATGTAATTGACCATATAAGTCTACACGAGTGTGTCTAATGAGCCTGTATCTCTCTAAGGATTTAGAATGTATATGGTTGTGTCCAAAGACCATGTAGGTCCTTAAGACCATGTCTATGATAAAATAAAGTTGGTTGAGGAGGTCTATAAGTTATTCCTTGTGATTCTTATGTTCATGCACCTATAATCACCTAAGAAAAGTATAAAACTCCTTAAATCTAAGCAACATAAAATGCAGTAAATGTTTTATTAATCCCTAACAAAGGTACCAAAAACTTATCGATAATTTTAGATAGAAAAAGTTTAGATATTACAAGTTTACAGAGCGTATGTTATAGTTTAAATGATATTGTTCCCAAGAGGAGTATAGAGTCACTCAAAAATTCTTGTAAACTTTGTTTAAGGTAAACAATAAGATGATTAATTAAAAAATAAACTAAAAACAAAAATTAATAAATAAACTATGTATAACTATTAACTAGACAGTAGTGAAATTGGCTGATTGATTAATAATAAAGGTAGGAATTATTTCTATCCTTATTTATTTTCCATTCACCTTCTTAATTTAATCACACTTGATCCTAGATATCCTATGGTTATAATTACCCTATTTTGAGATCTAATTAAGCAATCCCAATTAAAATAGATAAGAGTTGAGTTGTAATCTCTTAATCTCTCAAATTACTCCTAACCAATTAATTGGATTTGAAGCAATCTTATGGATAACTAATAAACAATTAGGATCTCTCTTTCAATTGCCTATTAATTTGATGTTTATAGGCCTATTATGGTACTAGCTCTCAGGTCCTAACATAACATAAGTAAATAAGCCCAATCTCTCGATCTAAATTGATTATAAAATGATAAACATCATAAGCATATTCATTAAATTAAGAATATAAAATTAAACAAATAATTCAAGAGTAATTATAACTAAATATACAAATCTAATCATTTTGAATGTTTAACAACAATAAGGAAGTAAGACAAGATTTGGGAACAAAATTTAGAATTCTCCTCTTCTTTTCCTTGTGTTGGAAATTTGTTGCCCCTTTTTGTGTCTCTTATTTGTTTTTATGTATCTCTGACAACTCCTTAGTGCTCTTTCTGAATCTAAATTGCCTCCTTTTTAATGCAGCCTTCAATAATAACCTTATATAGAAACAAACTAGGGATGGACACTTACATATTCATGAAGGTGACCTATGTATCTCTAAAAACATCTCCTTTTGTAACTTTACATGGTCATAGAAGCTTACATGGGCAACATACATGGCCAAGTATGCCACATATAGGGTGTGTAACTTTACATTGGTAAAAATTATATCTTTAAAGCTCCACACATTTATAATCACTTACATAGTCAGTATACAGGAACGTGTATCTCTAAATTTACTCCAATTCTTCGATTATATGCCACGATTTCACCCAAATACTTCTCCTTTTGGTCTATAAAAGAAATTATCACTTGAAAACATAAAGCTCCACACATTTATAATCACTTACACAGTCAGTATACAGGAACGTGTATCTCTAAATTTACTCCAATTCTTCCATTATATGCCACGATTTCACCCAAATACTTCTCCTTTTGGTCTATAAAAGATATTATCACTTGAAAACATACTTGAAGCAATATAAGTATGAAAAATACTATAAAACCCTTAAATAACAAGCAAAACACATTAAATATAGGTATAAATATAGTCAATTAATTGTTTATCAACCATAATCTAGCACATTAAATCATCATTATCAAGATGTTCCAAAATCATTATTGTTATTCTTATTATTATGATAAAATTTACCTATATTACAATAAAACAATTAAAAGAGAACTTTTAAGATATATTCAATCATTATAATCAAGATATTCAAGAACATCATCATTAATAACATTAAGATTTAACTCTTTGTCACTATGATATTCAACCAAAGGATTATCATTTTCAAATAATTCATCATCAAGATAGTCTTCATCCCTTTCTATGACAAGATTGTCTTATACTTATGTTGTTTTTAATATACTAGGATCAATATCTCTCTTATAGAATGATGATATATTCTTAACTTAAATTTTGAGTGCTACATTATTCCACTAAAATTCAATATCTTAATATACTTCATCACTATCTTGACCCATTTCACCATTTTCCCTTTCACAGACATCAGACAGATTTTAGTGTTCAAACTTTTGACCAAATTTTCTTCCTAATATAGTGTCATTTAGATAGAACACTTTACTTAACTTGTAACCATAAATGGTTCATTTTCATACCAGTGTTACGAACATTAATGCTAATAATATTGCAATTCACTCTTATATTCATCCCTTTCACTTAAATAGAACAACCTTTTCTATACTTGATGTAATCTAACAAGCAGTTTTATTAATACAATCAATAAATTCATCCTTATGTTGTCTCTCAACAAAAAAACCACAAATTTGACTTCTAAGGTGACAATCGCATACTTTTTAATTAAATCTAACTCCATTAAAAATACAACCTGTAAATTTGTTACTAAGTTTATACCATGAATAAAATGAGTCCACTTTTCGGATTTCATATGCCACAAGTGAGCAATTGGGAGAAGGCTTTTTTCAATATACACATAACGAACAAAATGGTTCCACTCTCACCTAAAGAAAAGCACATAAACATGCTCAATTCATTTTATCATATGCTCATATTTTCATGCTTTTCTATCTTTTCATTCATACAAAATGTCATGACATGTTTCAATGGAATAACTTGATCACAATTCATTTTCAAACATTCATAACGATTTCAATATCAAGCAAATCAAGTTTAAGCAAATCAACATATACACACATAGGTAAGAATTTTCTCAATTATACATTAACTATAAATACATTACCCACCTAATTTCGTTTGAAAATCCAAGCTCAAGATTGCCTTTCCTCTTGCTCTTGGGTAAGGTTTTCTTAATTTCCTAAACACAAACAATTTCTCATTCAATCCAAATTCCAATGAAAATTTATAAAACTTTAATAATCAGAACATGCTAAATTGAACTATAACCCTTCCAAAAATCTTGACCTTCAGGTCCATTTTCCTTTATCATTCTAATCAGGTAAATGAAGAAATTTGATAACACTTTCTTCTAGAAACATGTTCCCCATTGTCTTAAGTTTCTTATGACACCTAAATCATTCAATTTGGTTCATTAAACTGAAAGTTATACTTCAAACATTTTGGGACTATTCTTATGCTGAAACAATATTCTGTACCCAACTGTACCCAACTTCCATCCAAACATTGAGGTTCTTATAGACTGAATTAAAAATTGATTTCTTTATACAATTTTTAGTTCTGTCTCTAGGTTACTCCAAATTAAAAATAATTCTATTTGAATAACTACATAAAAAGTTATGCTCAAAATACTGGAGCTTATTAGGTGTAGGAAAAGTCAATGTCGCCGCGGCGAAGCCAAAAGTTCGATGCGGTGAACTTCCACATAAACTTATGAATTTCCAGCCCTTTCGTCCCATTTTACAGATTTCTCACCCCCAACATCTTACACCTAACATATATTATACCAAAATCATCCTTTCTACTTCATTTTCAACTTCACTTCAATCCAAAATCATTAACAAACACCTCATGATCTATCTTTGATCATTAACCCTAAAAGATTAAAACATTTTCATATGTCGTTCATCAACAACTTCCTACACACATTCAAATTCATTTTCACTTCTAACTATCATTAAGTATGGTTTCTCCAACAATTAAGAAGGGTTAATGCTTAGACTTATTTGTTTAGCTTCAAACTCTTCAAGATCTCCAAAACTGTAGTCTTTATTTAATCCCCTTTTTGTATCTAAGCAAGAAGAAAGATGATAACTTACCTCTAACAAGTCGATTTCTCTTCTTTTTCTTCTTCTTTCTTCTTCCTTCCAAGCCTCTCATAGTTTTCCTCTCTTCTTCTCCCTCTTTGGTTTTCTTCTGTTCTTCCCTTACACTCACGACACTTATCTTCTTCTTCTAAGCCAAGACACATTTCAATCTTCTTTCTTCCTATTTTGCTCTTCACTTACTTGATTCTTCCAATTCTACCCCTTATTTTATCTTTTATGTCTCTAATCCCTTTAATCCATTTAATGCGATATTAATTCTAACTTAATTCTAATATTTCCATCAAATTCTAATCTCTATTCATGCTTACTAAATTTAATGACCTAATTCTAAAAATAAATAATTATACAACAAACAAAACATAACTAAATAATTAAACAAATAAATCAATAAAAATTGAAAAAATTCAGGGTCTAATAAAGGGGATAAGATTAGAACTCCCCTAGATAAAAAAGGGCTCACCAACTTGAAAGGAAAATTCAAAACTCTGGTTTTGTATTCCTAAAAACAACACAAACAAAAATCACATAGGGTTATTAAATGAAAGCAATAAAAAACTAAAACTATAAAGAATTAAAATGAAAGGATAAGGTTGGGGTGCCTCCCAACAAGTGTTTGTTTATGATCCCAAGCTCAACCCCTGTCAACTGATTTCAACCATGTATGTTGGAGCTTCAAACTCCATCACCTTTATGTTGTGCATTTGAAATCCCTCAAATTAGGGCTTGAGATGATGTCCATTGACTGTAAACTCTTTCCCCATCTTGGCACTTTTGATCTCCACTGCTCCATGGGATATACTTGGGAAACCTTAAAGGGACCAATCCATCGAGAGCCTAACTTACTTGGAAAGAGTTTCAAGAATGAATGATAAAGAAGTAATTTTTGTCACACCCTAAATGTCTTTCTAGAGATGTTGTAATCATGGAATGCCTTAGTTTTCTCCTTATAAATCTGGTCATTCTCGAATGCTTCATGTAGCAACTCTTCAAGCTCTTGCAACTATAATCGTTTGTAGACACCAATAGCTTCTAACTACATATTACACTTTTTGATTACCCAATAAACCTTATGTCGTAGCTCCATTAGAAGGTGGCATGGTTTCCTAAAAACAAGCCTGAATGGTGACATACTTATTAGAGTTTTGTATGCAGTCCTGTATGCCCATAAGGTGTCATTAAGGTGCAAAATCCAATTCATCGTCTTCTTTAAGATAGACTTGATCTCTTAGTTGGACACATCAGCCTGACCACTTGTTTAAGGGTGATAAGTAGTTGAGATTTGATACATCACTTTATATTTCTTCAAGAGGGCCTTACGAGTTCCCTTGTCGCAAAAGTGAGTATCCTTATCTCTGACAATGACTTGCGGGACTCCAAACCTGAAGAAAATGTTAGATTTCAAGAAATTTGCAACCAATCAAGAATCGTTTGTTCGGGCGGCTTTTGCTTCCACCTATTTTGACACATAATCAACTACAAGCAGAATATATTGAAATCCAAATGAGCAAAGAAAGGGACTTATGAAGTCCATACCCCAAACACCAAAAATGTCACAAATTAATATAAGGTTTAAGGCATTTCCTCATAGGAACCTAATGCACCTATGCATTGACAGTTATCCCAAGTGCTACAGAAATCATATGCATCTCTAAATAGAGATGGTTAGTAAAACCCACATTTATAGAACCTTACAAGTTGTCCGCTTTAGGCCAAAATGATTTCTACATGCATAAGGGTGAC
This sequence comes from Erythroxylum cataractarum, assembly GCA_024703695.1. Classification (NCBI taxonomy): domain Eukaryota; kingdom Viridiplantae; phylum Streptophyta; class Magnoliopsida; order Malpighiales; family Erythroxylaceae; genus Erythroxylum; species Erythroxylum cataractarum. The sequence continues at coordinate 36,360,087 of JANJEY010000001.1, read as the reverse complement.
AAAATGTTAACATAGAAAGAAATTCCCTATCAGGTACACACTATCTGATGAGTTGATTTGCACAAAATTGCCACAAGTAAGGATCATCCTATAAATTAAACTTTGCTTAACTCTTTATCCTCTCTTTTTGTGCCTTGGTGAAATCTATAAGAAATTGATGAGAAACCAAGAAATTCACCATATTGGCGTACCAGGGAGCTATTAACTATACTACTTGTAATTTATCATTTGGAAAATCATTATTAATAGGGGCTATGTTAGCACCATGCTCCACTAAGTGGCTCAAATGATCTACCACTCCATTCTTCAAACTTCTCTTATCCTTTATCTCCACATTGAACTCCTGAAGTAGGAGTATCCAACGAATGAGCCTTCAAAGCTATATGATCAAAATAAACAATAATCTTAGCACCCAATAAATAAGACCTCAACTTATCCAAAGCAAAGACTACTACAAGAAGCTCTTTTTCTATGGTGGTGTAATATGCTTAGGCATTATTCAACGTCTTCGAGGCATAATAAATAGCCTAAGGAATCCGCACTACTCTTTAACCTGAAATTGTTCCAATGGCATACTTAGGGGCATCACATATGAGTTTAAATGGTGAACTCCAATTTGGAGGTTGTAAGATGGGTGCAGTAACTAACTTCTCCTTTAGAGCATCAAATGCCTTCTTACACTGCTCATCATAAACAAACTCTTTGTCCTTCTGAAGCAACGTAGACAATGGTTGTGTAACCTTGGAAAAGTCTTGAAACCTTACATGGCCAAGCAAAGATTGAACTTCCCTCATAGAGGTGGGGTAAAGTAAAGAAGAAACCAGGTCTATCTTAGCTCTATTAACCTCAATACTCTTAACAAAAACAACATGTCCTAAAACTATCCATTGTTGAACTTAAAATGACACTTTTCATAATTAAGAACAAGGTTAGTTTCAAGAATTAGTTTAAGTACCAAAATTAGGTGATCTAAGCATTGTTCAAATGAATCCCCATCCATGGTAAAGTCATCCATTAAAATTTAATGATTTTCTCAAGATTCACAAAGGGTAGTGTTAAGCCAAGTAGACTTCACTTCTATTAATTTTGGTGACAATCAAATAATAATAATCTTAGAAATATATGAACTGTTTTGATAAATTTGTTAAGTGTGCAGAAAAATGTAAGTAACACTCAGTCATCCCAGATGATACGTCAGCAACAGATGATACACGTCATCACAGACGAAGTGAAACATTAGATGAAGCACAAATAATAGATGAAACACAAACAATAGATGAAGTGCAAATGATAGATGAAGCAAAACAACAGACGAAGCGCAAATAACAAACGAAGCGCAAATAACAAACGAAGCGCAAATAATAGATGAAGCGCAAATAACAGACGAACTGCAAACAACAGATGAAGCGCAAACAACATATGAAGTGCAAATAACAAACGGAGCGCAAATAATAGATGAAACGCAAATAACAGACGAAGCGGAAATAACAGACTAAGCGCAAACAACAGACGAAGTGTAAAACAACAGATGAAGCGCAAACAACACATGAAGCGGAAACAAAAGATGAAGCAACAATATTAGACGATACAAAAAGGAAGATACTCTAGAACGTCAGACAGTTAGTTTGTTGGAGTTAGTTACAGAACTCAACTCAATAACGATCTCTTGAAGATTCAAGAAGCAGTTTTCAAGAAGACAGTGGAGACTTAGGCTATAAATACTAGTCCTAGTCGAAGACTAAAACAATTTTTTCTTACAAGAGAGAAAATTGTGATTGTACAATAGTTAGAGAAAATTTTGTACTCAAAGTGTGAAACAAGAGAGCGAATCTTATTGTAATGTAAAGCTCAAGATAGTTTTCTTAGAGAGAGAAAGAAAAGGTTGTAGCCTGGAGAGGCTAAGATAACAGAAAGAATAATTTGTTAAAGAGACCTGAAGAGGCTCTGGGAGGGAAGAAAGAATACTTGTAAAAGTTGAAAAGTATAGTGAAATCTCAAACAAACTCTAAGGACTAGACATAGCCCAAGGTTTGGGGTGAACTAGTATAAAATCGGGACATCTATTCTCTAACTCTTATACTTTAATTTTCTTATTGTTAGACAAGTAGATAAAGTTACTTTCGATTTCAATACTTATCAATTTTTAGTAAAGTGTTTTTGGTATTCATCTGATAGTTGTAAAGATATTCAAGAAATCTTAAAAGATTATCAATTTCGAAAAGATTACACAATTTAACCCCCTTCTTGTATATTTTGTATACTTTACTTGATTCCTATATTAACAAGTGATTTACTTCAGTTGGTATCAGAGCTCAGTTTCTAAGAACCACCTTTACAAAGTGAAGACAAAGATTTATAGCTGAATCACATGTTTTTATAGCTGAAGGTGCCTCGATCACAAGACTTTCTGCGTTCAATGGTGAGGGCTATCATTATTGGAAGGACAAGATGTGGCTCTTCATAGAATCCACACATATTGATCTTTGGGATATCATCAATAATGGACCGTACACACCAATAGACGATGAAGCCAATATCATTTCTCATACCAGATGGTCAATCGATCAGAAAGCTTGATTTTAATTAAACTAAAAGGCTAAGTTCTTTCTGAGTTGTGCCCTAACTAGAAGTGAATATGATAAGGTTCATGGATGCGAAACTGTAAAGGAAATGTGGCATAAATTATCCATCACGCATGAAGGAACAAATCAAGTGAAAGAGTCCAAGATTAGTATTCTTGTATATTAATATGACCTGTTCAAAATGAAAGAGGATGAGTATATTGATCAAATGTTTGGACAATTTCAAACTATCGTTAATAGACTTAAAGCTCTTGTGAGAATCTACGATAATCAAGATCGTGTTAGAAAGATTCTCAGGAATTTTCCTAAAAGATGGAGACCTAAAGTTACAGCAATACAAGAAGCCAAGGACTTAAGCGTATTGAAGCTGGATGAATTACTTGGTTCTTTAAAAATACATGAAGTAGAGCTTAATGCAGAAGATAAACCTAGAAGAGACAAATCTATAGCATTAAAGGCTGGTCAGAAGAATCAAAAGAACCAGAGAAGTCGAATTACATCTTCAAAAGCATTAAAGATTGAAGAAATCAAGAATGATGATGCCATTGAATTTGATCAAGAGTCAAGTGAAGAAGATGATGAACTATCCTTCAATTCAAGAAAGATTAGAAGGATGTGGAAAAAGAAAGCAAAAGAAAGTAAATATTTTTCTTTTAAGAAAAATAGCAAAGAAGAAGTTAAGAATGAGAAAACTTCTATCGTCTTCTATGAGTGCAACAAACTAGGACATTACAAGTCTGAACATCCGTTGCCTAAAAGAAAACAGAAGAAAAGTAAAGAAAATAAAAAAGGCATGATGGCAACTTGGGAAGATTTGGATTCGTCCGAATTTGATTCCAACTCAGAAGCATCAGTACAAGCAAATATATGCTTAGTAGCTGAGAAGAAATGCGACGATGAGGTAACTTCTAATTCTAATGAACTGCAAGAAGCATATTTAGAATCGTTAGAAGATTCATATGTTATAATAAAGCAATATAAGGAAACGTTTACTAAAAGAAAACGTTTTCCTTAAGAAATAAGTAGATGATATGAAAAAGAAAGTAACTATAGATAGATCTGAAGAAATTAGTCAATTGAAACAAAGGATTAATATTCTTTCAGCAGAAATATCAGCATTTACTAAAAGTACAAAAAGATGAACGATATGATTGGAAAATATAGACACCTGAATGATAAGAGTGGTTTAGGATTCACTAATAGCAATGTTCGTTATGATAAAAGTTTTGCTGCTAATAGGAAGCAAAAGAAACAATTTTCTTATTATTATTCGAGGAATAATTGTGAGACTAACCCCAAAGGACCCAAGAAAATATGGGTACCTAAAAAAGACCTAATACATATTGCAGATCTCCCTTATTGGAAAAAGCAACCAAGACCAATGGTACTTGGATAGTGGATGCTTGCGAAACATGACGGAAAAAAGGTCTATATTCTTAGACATCCAAAATAATCAAGGAGGATCAGTAACTTTTGGAGACAACCAATAGGGCAACATAGTTGGAATCGGTAAAATTAGTAAAAATTTATTTGTGTCTATTGATAATATTCTGCTAGTTGAAGGTTTAAAGCATAATCTGATTAGTGTAAGTCAATTATGTAATTATGGCTTTGAAGTATTCTTTAATCAAAATTCTTGTGTAGTTAAAAACAAGGACAATTCCATATTATTTTATGCCAAGAGACGAAATAATCTCTATAAGATTAATTTAGAAGATTTGAAAAGTCAAAATATTTCATGTTTTATATCAA
>JANJEY010000001.1:36231383-36253403 GCA_024703695.1 Erythroxylum cataractarum | reverse complement strand
TCTTTAGGGCACTACTCTAACACTTTTACAATGCATAAGTCGACTTATCACATATACAAGTCGACTTGTACTTACAGTGATACGCTTGAAATTATAGTAATTGATCATGTAAAAATCATTATCTCAAAAAGCTTGATCCTTAAATAATTCATGTGTAAAATTCAAAGCATGTATGCATAAAACATGATAACAGATCATGAACACATAAGCACATAAGCACATAAGCACATAAGCATAATAGAAGAGTTTGGGTTAGTCCGGGTTCATTACGCACTATACATTCCCATCGAAATGGTCCTGTGTAGTCGTAGTTTCTTGAGGGAGTCCTTGTGGGGAGCTCCGTGCCACTAGCAGCTAGCGGGCAGGTGAGAGAAGCCTTTTCATATGTCAACGTGCACGTGACGGTTCTTGAGAGACTACCACAAACCCACATAACATGCATGATTCAAAGTCTTGTAAACTTTATTGCCAAAATAGCACTTGCTTAGAAACTTTCTTTTAATATATTCCGAAAATATGATTTCATGTGCATGTATTCTTGAAAAGAGAAAAACCCTTTTTGAAACCTTTTCAATAATCATGAATGCAAATCATATAGCAACATATAATCATTCCACAATAGCAATTTAGGTAACACTGATGATGCAAATTTTAAATCACTAAATCTTTCTTGACTTGAACAAAACAATGAGTAACTTATTTACTCCATTATAAACATGTACCCACCTTGAATTTCTTGCTTATACTTGCTTAGGAATGCCTTTCCTCTTGATCCTCTTGCTCCTCTTGCCTTACTTGATTTCCTTAACCAAATAGCCAAAATTCTAATCAATTTGGTGTAGACATCGGAAAGTCATACTTTAACATTTCAAACTATAACTAAAGTTGAAACAAAAATTCTGTGCTCAAATTCCATCCAAAATTGAAGATTCTTAGAGACTGATTCAGAACTTCATCTCTTCACAAAACTTGTATCCCTATGTCTTTAGTTTACAACGCATAAAAAATAACCTCATTTGAACATCTACATCAAAAGTTATGCCCAAAATACCAAAGTATGTCGCCGTAGGGAATTGTCCGCTCGCCGCGACGGAAGGCTGGAGCGCGCCGCGGCGTGCTCATCCGCAAGCCGCGACGTGCGAAGGCAAAAACTTCCGGAAACTCAATTTTTCCATTTTCTTCAACCATAACCCTTCCATCTTTCAAATATAACACATCTAAACCCTAAATCATGTCTTATACTTCATTTCTAAGCTCATTCTAACACAAAATCATTAACAAACACAACATGATCATCAACCCTAAGAGATTTAACCATTTTTCATAAACCACTCAACCACCATTTCTTACACATGCTAAGCTATATTAGGGTTTCATCCAACCCAAACAAGAAGGAAAAGAGCTTAACTTACTTGATGATGCTTTGATCCTTTCGAAATCCTCTATAATAGCAAAACCCTATTTCTCTTCTTCTTCCTCAAGCCACCAACGACACTCTCCTCTCCTTTTCTCACTTTCCCTTTCTTTTTCTTTCTAACTCTTTTTCCTTAAGCCTAAATGGAAGCACAAGGACTATAATGCCCCCCCTTGTTATGCCTTAACCTTTCCAATTTAAGTGATCTTCCAATTATGCCCTCATATATTTTTACTCTTTCATCAAATGCTACACCAAACTAACCTCAAATAAATCTTAATTTTCCACTAACACTTCTAATTAAATCACACTAAATAATAAATCATACAATCAACATAATTCAAACTTAATAAAATCACTAAAAATTTGGGGCCCAACAAAAACATCCTCTTTTGGTTCTCTTCTTGATTTGCTAGTTTGGCCCTCAAAACATCCATCAACTTGTCAATTTTGTTCTCTAAAGATCTAAGTCTGTCCTACTGAAATCCCAGAGGTCCTTGCTGCCTTACTTAGCCACCTATATTGTTAATATTCCAAGAAAATTTTGGGGTGGTTTTTCCTCCCTAGAATATAAGTATTTGAGTATAGATTATTACCTCGTTGTGGTTGGACCAAGTGACTTACTTGTTCAGTGCTACAAGCTCCCAACAAGAAACATTTTGCTGTGCAATGGTTGTCCTAACTGCATAACTCACACTGTGATTGCATAGCTTTGGCTGTAGATGAAGATGCTCCTTATATATTGCTCAACTGCTTAGTGAGGGCACAAACAAAGTCAATTGGGATTATACCTTTTTTTTTCTTATGCCCTTACCTACTCCTCTTACTTAACCGCATGCAACTGTTGCTCGCTAACTCTTCTGAAAGATTATGATTTCCATAAATAGTTTTCCTCATCAAAGATCCTCCTGTAGTTGTATCTATGGTCCCTCTTGTGCTCTGATTTACACCATTATAGAATGTTTTCATGAGGAACTCCCTTGGAAGGTTATGGTGAGGACAACTTCTCGTTCTTTAAATCTCTCCTAAGCTTCATATAAAGACTCCCCATCGCTTTGTTGAAAATTTGTGATTTCCTTAATGATTCTTATCGTCTTGATCAATAGGAAGTATTTATCGAGAAATGCCTAGGCTAGCTGTTCCCAAGTATTAATCTGCTCTGAGTTGAGTGAATTATACCATGCCTTCACCCAATCTTTCAAAGTGAAAGAAAATAGTCTCAACCTTACAGCATCGTCTAACATCTCATTAAATAAAAAAGTGTTGCATATCTCAAAAAAAAATTACGAGATTGGCATTAGGATTTTCATTGGATAACCCATAAAACTGCACACTACCCTAAAAAATGTTGAGGAGTGTCAGATTGATCTCAAAATTTTTAGCTTAAATTGTTGGTCTCGCAACTCCTTGAGGACTAAATCTTGGCCTCATAAAGTCCATCAGTGTCCTTTCAGCCCTTACTTGTCGTCCTTCTTCCGCCATATGTCTTTGTATAATGTCTTGGTGCTTCGCCCTTCTCAACTATCATTCGTGCCTTATGATATCTAATAACTCTTCATCAAGAAATCAGTAGTCCTTCGCATGTTACTTATGTTCATGCACTTGAAAAGACACAGGTAAAAATATCAAAAATTCTTAAATCAATGTAAAAACTCTTAAATCAAAGTAACTAAACTAAACAAGATGCTAAACAAACAGTCCCTGACAACGGCACCAAAAAACTTGTTGAATGCAAAACACAATACTAGTTTCACTATCAAAATTGTAAAGATATGGATCGTACTTATAGTTGGAAGCAGATATCAATCCCACTAGGATTGTGCTTAGGCACCACTTAATTCAGGTTGTTCTTCATTTAAGAAATCGTCTCACTCAAATTTAAAAAATAAATAAAATAAAGACAAACTAAAAGTAACAAGAAATAATGCAACCCAAACCAAAATCGTAACTAAGACTTGGAGCAAAATCAAGATTACATATTAAGACTTGTCATTATTCTTATTTGCTCCTCTCTGATTAATTGATTCAATTTATTATTGGCCTAAGATTTCCTAAAATTCTAGCTACCATCTCTTAAGATGTAACTAAATGTCACTAATTAAATAAATTAGAATTAACTTTGGGATCTCTCAATATGCAAAACCTTTCTAAAGCATTTAATTAGGCATAAAGCTATTCTCCAAGCAGTGTATTGATTTATTGAAATTCTCTTCCTAATAAATTACTAACTTGTTATTTATAGGTCTATTAATCGTCAACTCCCGTTGTACAATTAACACAAATTACCAAGCTCACTTTCTCAATTTATTACAAGGTTTAAACACAATAAATAAAACAAACATGAATATCATTAAATCGATAACCAAAGGTTCACAAATAGTTCAAACAATAAACCCTAAAGATTTTTTTAGCCAATCATAATATCCATAGCATCCCCAAAAATAAAATAATCCATAATAATCATTTTAGAAGATAAAGAAATTGAAATAAAACTAGATGGGGCAGTTCCTCCTATTTTTTGCCCAAATTTAGAAAATTTGGATGACAATGTGCTTTTTGCCCAATCAGGAGTGAAACCTTGAATCTCCACCTAAGCTCTAGCTCTGTTTTTTAGCTCCAAAAAGTAAGTTTTTCCACTCTCTGATAGCTCTCGAGATTCTCTTCCTTATAAATTCATGAAAACCTTAAAAAATACAAGAAACCTGCATGTCCCTTCGATTTCTAGTTCCCACGATCGTGGGAATTATACTTGTGCTTCCCATGATCGTGGTTTATCTTGACACCAACTTTTTCAATAAATTTTCCATAATTGTGGAAAACATGCCCTTTTCTATGATCGTGGATTCTTATTTTTTCAACAACTCCACTTCTCTTCTCTTTTCTGGGTTCCTAGCTCAATCACAAAGTTGTCTACCTTCCATTCCTACACCAAAATTATCAATTCCTACCCTAAACCAATATCAAACACAAAATAACAACCATGAAGATCAAACTAATCAAAAACAAACAAAAAAAGTCCTACAATACAATAATACTAACCTATCATGCAAGAAACACATACCAAATACATAGAAAAACATATACTAATGCATAACTATCACTCATGCCCAAACTAATGGTCAAACTAAAGTTGCAAATAAGGAGCTTGGCACCTTATTTAGTGCTATAATCAAATGGAATTTGAAAAGTTGGGAGTCTTTTTTACCTATACCTGAATTTGCTTATAATCGTACAATTCACACTACTACCAACTATTCTCTGTTTGAAGTTGTTTATAGTTTTAATCTACTAACCCCTTTGAACTTGTTTCTATTACCTGTTTCTGAGTTATTAAATATAGATGGGGCTAAGAAAATTGAAGGTTTTAAAAATTTCCAAGCCAAAGAGTGTGAAAACATAGAGCACAAAACTAAGCACTATGTACAAAATGCCAACAAGGGAAGAAAAGAGGTCATTTTTTAGCCTGGCGATTGGGTTTGGGTTCATATGTGTAAAGAAATATTTTTTATAAGTGTGAATTGTATCATATTTTAGGGCTTAGTTTGATATGTATTTAATTGTTAATTCGATCGTTTAGTATGTTTTTATGTTAGAATTGTGTTAGTTTATTAATTATTTATGTTTTAATTATTTTATGGGTTCGTACAAGTCTTTGAGCTTAAATATTATGTTTTTTGGTACCTTGATGTGTATTTCAGTATTTCAAGGTCAACATCGAAGAATGAAAAAGTTTTGTAGACATTTAGGCCAAAACAACGACCCACGATCGTGACCTACATAGGGCGGTCGGGCATACACTTAAAAATGTCAAGTTTTGAGGATTTTTTAGACATTTTGGACCTTGGAAAAACTCTAGAGGTGCTTAAAAACTCAAAAGGTATTTAAAGAATAAGACAAGAGGCAAGCAAAGCTTTTTGGATTAGCCAATTTTAGAGAAACCCTAGAGATAATTATTGAGAGATAGAGAAAAAGAAGAAGGCAGAGAGAAGAGGAGAGAAGCCGACTCGACATACTTCCCAGATTAGGAGTTTCTTGACATCGTTACCTCCTGTCATCCATTTAATTTTGTATTTCCTACTATTTTCAGTTTTATTATTGTATATAATGGGAATAATAGTTGATGATAGGATTTTTGGATGTTGATGTTGCTTCTAAACTCACCTTTGGGGTTTTACCTTTGATTTAATGAAATTTGATTCCTTATGTGTTATTCGGATTTATTGTGATTTAATTCAGGATGTCCATAATTAGATAATAAACTGAGAGGGTGAATCGAGTGAAAAAAAATTAAATTGGGCTAACAAAAGTTAGGTGATTTAATAGAACAATAATTAAATCAAATCGATAAATTGAGTGAAGAGAGATATTGCATAGGTTTTTTATAGTTTCTTAGACAACTTCAAATCTAATTAGGGTTTTGGATAGGTTGCTAATTGAGAAATTGCAACTTCTATAATCTAATTAGGGTTAATGGTTATAAGTTGAGATAGAGTAATCAAACCTGAGATCATCTAGAACTAATAATCATGTAATTCATAACCAATTAGATTAGCGTTAAGTAAAATTCCCTTTCTCTCTATTAGTAATTTCTTAGGTTGATTCTTGAGTTTGTATTGTAATTGCTAAATTATTAATATTTTCATGATTGATTTTTAAACTAATTTCCTTGATTGAATTGAATTCTTATTTTAATTCTATTATATTTTGAATTCTTACGAATTGTTCTGGTCTTAGAATTTAGGATTAGATTATTCCTCCTCGTGGGATCAATGCCTTAGGTACTAAGCGAATGAACCATGCATTGGCAGATTATCGAGGTTAATTAATTAAAACTTTCATATATTAAACAACCTAATCAAGTTTTTGGTGTCGTTGTCAAAGAGGCGATTAGTTTAGTTCTTTAGTCTAAGGCGTTTTTCACTATCTTTTGTTTTAAAAAAAAAAGAAGTTTAGGTCGTAAAGTAGAGACACAGCTTTAGAGTGAGAATAAGACATCTGAAGAGTTAGATGCTAAGAAGAAATGGAAAGAACAAAGATATAAGATAGATATTATGGGGAGCAAAGAACTTTTGCAAACTATAATGAGGCACATTATAGTTGGGGAAGTAATGATCCTTATTGAAACATGTACACTCCAGGGTGGCAGAACTACCCAAATTTTTATTGGTCCAATAATGGGATTCCAAATTGGACAAGACATTGGATAAGCTCACAAATATGGAAGAGGACCATAAGAGACTATAAGAGCAAATTAAGCAAGTAACGAAAAATCATGCCTGTCTATTCACAACCTAAAGATTTGAGTGAGACAACTTTCCTGTAAATTTTGTACAAGAAGTATGGAAGACTCTCTAAGTAATATGGAAATACATCAAAGAGTGCAATATGAAGCTATCTCACTTAAGAATGGGGGGAGAGCTAGAAGGACCAATGGAAAACTAAATTAAACCCCACCTTATTGAAGTCCAAGAGATGAAGAAAGAGGATGAAGAAAAAAATGCTAACCCTCCCTATTATTCACCAGTTCTTGATATACCATGTGTGAAGATCGATAAATCTTAGGTAGGTGTCTATGAAAAGAACCTTATCCTTCTAATTAATGATAACCAAGTGACATCCAACATGGATGATGTATTGAAGAATACAAAGGATAGTAGCTCATTCAGGATAATTAAAGTGTTCGAATCTTCTAAAATATAAAACAACGAAGAATAGATGACAATAGACATCAAGTTTGAAGAAGCTATGAAAGTTTCTGTTCGTGAAGCAGAAGAAGTAAAAGAGATGAAGGTGATTAAGGAAGAAAGAGAGCAACTCACTTTCTTACAGGACATACTGTTAAATTCAATAGAAGATTTAAGGAGTTTTGTTATTTCCTATTTTGTTGATAATTCACTCAAAAAAGGATATTATTGAGCTTAATTAGTTTTCATATTGTTATCAATATTATCCTTCTGATTATTTTATAATTTATAGCCAACTTACAGGCTACAACACCAATATTGAACAAAAAAGACAAAAGCAAGCTGCACATAATTGATCCCCGCTGAGTTCCCAAGGAAAGAATGTCAAACTACCGACGTTAAAAGAAGCGTTGCATAGGAGGCAACCCATAGATTGTTAATTTCATGTTGTTTCCTTTGATTTTTTCAGATAGTTTGAATTTTACAAATAGGTTATTTTTGTTTCCAAATAAAATCAAAAAGGTATAGGACTTCGACATAGACTTGATGATCGAGGAAGTAAGCAAAAGAGAGGTGAAAGGGTCATAAAGAGTTAAGAAGTTATTTCAAAAAAATGAAGAAGGATAAAAGAAGAGAATTGAAAATTGGTTCGTGGCTTGTAGCAGGGTAAAATGGGGTCACGCAAATTTCAGTTTTAATGTTTACCATATTACTCGTCATTCACCTATGTATTCATTTCTTATTTCACTTTTTCACACACTTTCATTTTAATTTTATCTCTCTAAGTTTAAAACCTCCAAACATTTTTACTTGTCTCTAACCAAATTCCAAACCTCCAGTCTCTTCCTACTTCTACCTCCTAGAAAGCTAGTATGCCACACATTAAGCAGTCAACAAAGCACGATCAATCATCGAGAGGAAACCAAGTCTCAGGACGAGGGAAAAGGAAAAAGGCAATTGATTACAGAGCACCTTTCCCGATCTTTTCAAATGAAGAAGGTACCCGCTTTGATTCTCCTCATAATAAGCAAATTATGGTTCCAAAATATTTCATTTTGAAACTTTAAATAGATTAGAATTGTAAGGCAAGGTCGAAAATTTAGCTGAGAGAACTCAATGGGGATAGTTTATTCAATTTCAATACCCAATTTATGAAGAACCTACCGTAGAATTATTTACATCCCTTCAGTACGAATCTAATAAACACTAGGATTATGGTTTAGATTGCGAGGGTAACCTTATGAGCTTAATTACAAGACTTTGTATGAAATTTGTGGTGTTCCTTAATTGTCCGTAGTGGATCAACACGATGATTTCCGTGTCACTCCCTACTGAACTGAACTAACAAGGTCTAACATGAAGTGTTGTAATCAAGAGCTCATGAGTTGCTTAAGCCAAATTGGAGTATCAAATCTAATATTCGATAAGAACTTGCTTATTTGAAGCAACATTTAAAGTGGAGAATGGCTCCTAAAAAAGAAACTTGATAGAGCTTTAATGAATTAGTATGAATGATAAAGAAAATTAAAGAATGATGTATTTTGAATTGAGGTAATGAGGAACAAACCTCTCTTGTCTTGTGTATGTCTATGAAATTTTGGTTTCTAGAGGGTTTTTTTTTTTTTGGGACTTGGGACTTAACAAACTTTTTAAATTATGATGTTCTTGATGAGAAAAAGAAACATATATTAAGGTAACAATTAAAGTCCTCTTGATTGCTAAATTCTAAGGAAAATTTTCAAATTTCATATGGAATAGTTGAATTACAGTAATTGAGCAACAAATTCTAAGGCATATTTTGTTGCTCTCTGATGTCTACGTGAATCTTCTATTCTTAGGTTTACTTTGTAAGTAAGAATTTAAAATCTAACAGCTTTAAATTAAAAAGTGCATGCCTTTGAGGATGAGTTGCTGCTGTCATTAAATAAACTAAGGATTAGTGTAAGAGTGTATAAAGTTAATTAAATCTCAATCATACCCATAGGCTAGTAAAAATCATGAGAATATCCATTCTATTAGGAATATGCCACCGGCGTTGACTTAGGTATTAAATCTCTCTGCAATGCAACAAATAAATGAAAACCTAAAAAGCTTGTTCTTCCTTTGACTCTTTGCATGTACAACAATGAGAAACCAAAAAAAGCAAAGAAACTTTGCTCGGTCACAATTCACAGCACATATTCCAGCATTGTGATTAAGAAACCTGACAATCAAAATCAACGGAAAAGAAATCGAAAAGCCCAAGCCCAGCAAAGGGCAGAAATTTATTCCTCTCCTACGCTAGCTGAACCATTCCCTTTCTTCTTTTGTCTACACTCCACACTCTTGCACGAGAGAAAAGAAGAAAACCACTCAGGACCCTCCCTTCTTTCTTCCTCGGCAAATTTTCTCATCAACCAAACAAACAGAACAACCAGGCTTTCCCTTCGTAACCATCAAAATCTTCACATTCGCAAGTCCGTCCATCTTTAGCCAAAAATGGGCAAGGGCGGATCTCTAAGCGACAACGTTCTGAAGAAGATCTTTCTCTCCTACAGCTATGTGGCAATCTGGATCTTCCTCTCCTTTACAGTCATTGTCTACAACAAGTATATACTCGACAAGAAGATGTACAATTGGCCATTTCCCATCTCCCTTACCATGATCCACATGTCCTTTTGCGCCTCTCTCGCTTTTCTCTTGATCAAGGTCTTCAAATTTGTAGAACCTGTGTCCATGTCTCGCGAGCTTTACTTCTCCTCTGTTGTACCCATTGGAGCCCTTTATTCTCTTAGCCTCTGGCTCTCGAATTCAGCATACATCTATCTATCCGTGTCTTTTATTCAGATGCTTAAGGCCCTTATGCCTGTTGCTGTTTATTCCATTGGGGTCATATTTAAAAGAGAGAGCTTTAAGACCGATACTATGGTCAACATGATCTCGATCTCGCTTGGTGTTGGTGTTGCTGCTTATGGGGAGGCCAGATTTGATACCTGGGGTGTTCTTCTTCAACTGGGTGCGGTCGCTTTTGAAGCCACAAGATTGGTGTTGATTCAGATCTTGCTCACATCTAAAGGGATCACCCTGAATCCTATTACGTCTCTTTATTATGTTGCGCCTTGCTGTTTGGTTTTCTTGTTTGTGCCTTGGATTTTTGTGGAGTTTCCTGTTTTGAGGGACACATCGAGTTTTCGTTTCGATTTTGTGATCTTTGGTACCAATTCCTTTTGCGCTTTCGCATTGAATCTCGCTGTGTTCTTGCTTGTGGGAAAGACTTCAGCTTTGACTATGAACGTGGCTGGTGTGGTCAAGGACTGGTTGTTGATTGCTTTCTCGTGGTCGGTCATCAAGGACACTGTGACTCCTATTAATTTGTTTGGGTATGGACTCGCATTTTTGGGTGTTGCCTATTACAATCATGCCAAATTGCAGGCATTGAAGGCAACCGAGGCACAGAAGAAGGCTCAACAGGCTGGTGAAGAGTCGGGGAAGTTGTTGGAGGAGAGGGAAAGAGATGGCAATAACATTAGAAATGAATCCAAAAACTGATCTGTTCATTCACGAGTTATATTTAGCCCATATAGTTTCTAGGGGGGTATGGTAATAAGAGCATATTTGAGATGAGGAAGATCAACCAGGGTATGGCACTGGGGCAAAAGGATTGATAGAGTGTCTCAGTTTCTTTTGCACGTTCGCTATGTTGATTTTTAAGGATACGGATCTGGTCGGGGATTTGAGATTTCTGTTGCTGTGCAGAATACTGTCTCTTGACTGAAGATAAATCTTGAAGGCCCTGTATTTTGATTTCACTTTTCTTTTTGTTCCTTTAAGTTACTCATGGTTATGTAGGATGCTCTTAAATTATAAATTTTAGCGCTTATTTATTCTTGCTTTATTTGCTTTATATATCATGTATAAAGCTCTACCTTCCCGAAACATAAATGAATGAAGTGCAATGTGACTGATTAGCAGAATGAGCTGGTTAAGGTTATTGCAGGGCCAAGCCAAGTTCTTATGACGAAGAAACTAAAGCGTTGAAATTATTAAGTACACTGATATTGGTTCCTTCTTTTTTCCTTCTTTACTTGCACCGTAATATGCAAGTCAGTTGAGAACTTCATGTCAATTTAACCTAAACGAACCAACGCATTGGTAGTTGACTACTTTCTTTACACGCTCCGTTAGTGTTGATCTTCAGCCAGCCAGTTAGAGGTTAAATCCATCTTATGAGTGTCTCTCGTTGTTGCATTGGAATTCCATTTTGTCTCCAACGCATTGGCGAAGTTGATCTCTTTAGATTTTGCTAGTATACGAGCAATAATTGATTCCTCTGATAAATACACTCCTCTGAAGTAAGTTTGGTTTTTGGTATCCCATATGATCCAGCATATGACTATGAAGATTGTCTTCCATGTAATTGTAATACGTAGTATAGAGTTTGTTACATATCCAAGATCATACATAAAAGGATTAAAAACGAAGATAATGTGAAATACTTGATTTCAGTTCCATCTTTGATTCTGATGTCATTTCTGAGCTCCAAAGGATCACGAATCTCCTAAGACCTTTATGAAAAGTATTTCCCGACACAAGGTTGAGGCCTTTATACAGTTTTCTCAATACGTAAGCTCTCTTAATAGGTCAGAGACTCCTTATGCTTATGATTTATATGAGTAATTATAGGAGACCTTAATCTTTATATATAGCTTCCATATCGACCTTGTGATGCATATCGGACTTCCCTATCACAAGGCCGATATGGATCTGATTCACACTAATTGGGATCAATTTTTCCTCAAAACTTTGACTCATTGATTTAGATTCACTACAAGAAAACAAGCCCTTCTGTGACGTTTTAAAAACGTCACAAAAGGTTAAAAAACGTCACAGAAGCTCTTCTGCGACGTTTTAAAAAACGTCATAAAAAACGTCGCAGAATGTGGTGTAGGCAAAAGTTTTTCGCGACGTTTTATGAAAAACGTCACAAAAAACATGGGCATTTTGCGACGTTTTGTAAAACGTCACAAAAAAGTTGGACAATCCGCGACGTTTGAAAAAAACGTCGCGGATTGTCTAACATTCCGCGACGTTTTTAAAACGTCACAGAATGTATAAGAATCTGTGACGTTTTTTTTAACGTCGCGGAATGTCTTCCGCGACGTTTTTAGAAACGTCGCAGAATATCTTTAGTGACGTTTTTATTATTATTTGTATTATTTTTTATGATTTTTTTCATTTTTTTTCAAAAATCATATTAATAACTATTCAATATTATTTATGAATTTTATTTATTTAATAATTCTTCAATTTTTTAAGTATATCAAAATCCTATACCAAAATTAAATTCCAACTTCATGAAATATGGTGAGCCTTTGCTTTTTTATAACTATAGCTATTGCTCAAATTTTGTTGGATCACAGAGACACAAGATTATGGTAATTGCAACAAGACCAAATAAAATGTTGAAACAAGAAGGTTCCAGCATCCAAGCAGCTAACTTTGAAACAATTACGGAAACTAGGAATAAACATACAAACAAGTATCCATTTTGATTCCTTATACCATAATAATAATTGTATAAGAATGCAAGATAATAATTATTATCTTGGATGTCATAAAGTACACTTAAGCTTCGTATTACAATGGCCAATTCAGAAAACAAGCACTTACAACAAACCTAAAGGTTAGTGCTGTATGAAAATCTGACTACTGCTTCTTTGTGTCTGATTCACATACAACAAACCTAAAGGTTAATGTTGTATGAAAATCTGACTACTGCTTCTTTGTGTCTGATTCACATATACAATGCCTTCCAATTTCGTATGAAAGAGAACAGAAACTACACCCACACATGAAGTCGAGCCATACCACGTCCATCTAGAAAACTTTCATCCTCTTTTGGAAGCTCTACCACATTTTCACATAGGAAAAGGATGGATCCACAGAATAACTACAATCAGAAAGATTCACCAGTCAACACAAATAACTATGTTATATGCTTAATTAATTTGTTTGTTCAGAACATGGACAAAGTAATCGTAGTCGTGTAAATTTAAAGCACATTTCAACACAGAAATAAGAAACTTTTGAGGACACACAGGAAGGAGAAACATGGCATTGCTTCATATAAAAAGGATTAAGCTTTCACCAAGAAATTAATACAAAGAGTTTGAATATTACTTAACAATACTAACACAGTATGGTAAGCATCCAAACACCTCATGAAGAGTAACAATAAGCTGTAACAATATCGGAGTGTAGGACTTGTTTGCTTTCTTGCAAGTTGCTTGAAAGCTCTATTCTCATTGAGCTGATAAGATGCCACAACCATAAACATGATCCATCACAACCTTCTCAAATAAAGCTGAATGGACTGCGACACCATAGCAAGCTTTGGGTGTAGCAGCATATTGTTAATAAATCTAGAGAAAGGAAAGTTTTACGGCATATAAACTTGTCTCTTAAACATTTGCATGCATTATTTAATCATGCATGGAAGGTTCGCACAAATTATGTTCTTAAATGCCAAAGAAAGCAGACAAGAAAAAAATTATCATTTCATAGAATTAACTAATTACAATAAAAATAAACTTCTCTTTTGAACATCAAGAATTTCCATAAGCTGCAAAACATTTGAAGCACCAATTCACAATAACTCAGTGACCCAGAAACTAAATACACGTTTTCACCCTATAATGAACTGACAAAAACCAACAGAATTATAAAAGCAGGGCAGTTCATAAATCTCTGTAGTCCCCCCAGCATTGTAGCTTTCTGCACAAGTCAATTAAGAAAGCCTTGTTTCATATGGTCAAATGGTGTCAGCATCTCTAGACCATGATTAGCTACATTTATTACTACATGATTGAAGTACCAAATTACAAAATCAAAATTTGCATCAAGTTAAATAAATCCAAGAACATTGATAAGAAAAAGGTAAGAAAAAAAACATAGACAGGCTAATTTTAGCTAAGCTCAAATCATTTATAAGTGTCAATTAAGGGATCAAATAATAGTAAGTATAGTCTCCATTTACGCTATTGGGGTTACTATTTGCAGCCAATTCACAAAGGTGGCTGTTTGACAGAACACCTTTTTAATGAAAACATCATACTATTGCCACATGTGAAAACTAAAGATATAATCTTAAGTGGTTGGTGATTACCATGGTAAATCTTACACCAAAAGCAAAAAAGATTACCATGGTAAATCTAACCCAGTGACTTTCAGAGAAGGGAATAAGTTTGAATGGGGTATAGACCTTCTTTCCTCTTTCCATACTTGGCAAACAGTGCTTCCATGATTGAGAGGGGTAGTGAAGTGATGAAAACAGAAGCACACATCTTGTCAATGGAAGTTAACATTTTTCTGAAGAAGGGTTTGGAAAATCAAGTTATTTCAGGAACATTCAAGATGTTTATGGTTCCAAGAACTGAAAGCTCCTAAAGGGCTTGGCACCTTCATTAGACAATCTAACTGCCATGACGTTCAAACAATTAATAATGGGGATTGGGACCTTGCTTTTACTATGGGTTCCCTGGTAAACGTCTAACTGCCCTTGAAGTGGAGAAAAGGGAGGGAAAAAAAAGGCTAACCAAAGCATAAGGAAAACTAGACAACCCGACAAAACATGAATCTTTGTCGTTTCCTCAACTGTCAAGCCAATCACTTTGCAATCAAGTATCACTTGTTTGCTCATTGGGACCAAAGGGAGATATTTATGGACTCTCATGGCTACTCATTTATGATGCTAGAATAATGAGACTTCCAGTATTCTTGGGAAAAAAAATGGAAAGCAATTAATTGCAATGATAATTACGTGTTAACTGGCATGCAAGAGTAAGATCAAGTTAGAAGCTGAACACGTAAATGCAAGGGTTATATCCCACATAAAAGTGGCAGTTAGTCAAGCTATACGTATGTACGATTATGTAAGTTGTATACTTTTTCCTTCTAATGCATAGACTCAGCAGCTACATCTTTGCAAAAATGTAAACACCATCTTTGCAAAAATGTAAACAAGTGGTTTGAAATTTAGAAACTTGTAAACAATTTCCATTAACAACAAGCATCCTAATTCTTACGCATTAAGGGAGCGTCAGTTGGCCAACAATGTATAAAGTTTAGGAGATTGAAAAATAACACATTTTGATATTAAGCTTTTCACTGCAAAATCCATCCGCGGCAATTTGAATCAACCATGGCCTTTCACAAGCAATTGTGAGATTGTTTACCAGAAGGAAAGTAAAAAGACAAACGCTACCCATTGTTTACCAAAAGGAGAGAAAAAAAGACAAACGGTACCCTAAACAAAGGCAGGGGAAAAAAACCTTAAATTTCAATTTCAACGTGATAAATAAAATTATAGAACCAATCAAGGTGAAAAATAAAATTATAGAACCAATCAACGTGATAAATAAAATTATAGAACCAATAAAACAAAGAAAAACATATAATTAAAGGAACAGATGCAACAATCAAAGGAAAAGAAACTTACATCAGGTTCTTCGAGCCAAACTGGGTTTAAAGGACCTTTCAATCCCAAGCATCAGCCCCATAAAAACCGTTAAAAACGTCAGATTTACAATTTGCACAAACACATTTGCATTAGAATAAGGGGAAAAAAAACACGAAATTTAGTAAGAAAAACCTCGCGCTCTGACACCAAAAGAAGATTTTACAAGGCTGAACAACCCGATTGAAGCCTGACAGCTTCAAAATCTGGGTCAGCTTGAGTCATGCTGCCATGAAAAAATAAAAGGTCATACTTTTCATATTACCATGCGGCAAAAAGGAGGAGTAATAGAATCAAAGTTAGAAACCCCAACCTCACATATACAATCTGGTAAATCACCGATCTGATTCCTTTCATTTTTTAATTCTAAGCCATACCCACCCAGTTTTCCACCGGAAAACCAAGAGCTGACTCTCATCGGAACCACATTTGGGCTGAACTGAAATTGGTTGAAAAGGCAAATTTAGGGAACACTGAAGCTATCTTATATATACATTTCATCTTTCAGGATCATAACCAGGGTTCTTTTTTCTTGTACTTTACTATTATTGTACTTAACTTTTATTATTATTTAAATTCTTTTATTATCATTTAAGTAATTGGATATATCACCAGAAAAATGAGGAAAAAGCATTAAATTACTACTTTCCCTAATTTATATTAAATTAATATATCATAAATGTTCAAAACAGAAATCTTTTTAGAACTCATTACAAAATAAATTAAATATTTCTTTGAATTTAAGTTTCGAAACTTGTTAAATATATTAATATTTTGTTTTACCAATTAACCTATTTGATTAGTTGATACTTTGACTTACAATTTTAAGTAATATTTTGAAAATCGGATCGAAAGTTAACTCAATTAGACAAGAGGTTTAAAGTGAAGACGAGTGTTGACGATAAAGTTTCCACTACACAACCACAACATACGAGGTTGTTCGAATAACAGAAATTTGTTATAGAGAGAGAGAGAGAGAGAGACTTACAAAGAAAAATATAGAGAGGGACAGATTTCATTCATTGTAACAAAAGATGTTCGTATACTATGTTGGGACATGCTTTAATACATTCTCGAGTTATCCACTATACTCGGGTACAGACGTTACCCTATGGTCCTATTCTAAACGTTGAGTATAATACTAGTTAATATTTCGGATCTTCTGCGTTCTTGCTCACGCTTCTTCATCTTCGACAATCTCCACGGCAATTCCCTTCCCTTTAATTTCTTTGTCTATCAAGTTGATTTCTGGAAACCGATTTTGGAGGTTAAAAACATACTCCCATGTAGCACTAGTGTTCTCCCCCATCTGACCATTGAATCAACCATTGTGTAACTGCTCGATTATTCCTTTTGGTAATTCACCTGTCTAATATTGCTAGTGTAACTCATTCTACAAGCATAAAAAAACTATAGTAGCAATGAAGAAGTGTGGTCTTCCCCCTCATGTGCCCTTCTTAAGTTGTGATACATGAAATACTAGGTGTATTGTTGTCTCGGTTGGAAGGTCTAACTTATAAGCCACCTCTCTAATACGTTGAATCATCATATATAACCCGTAATACAGTGCAGATAGCTTCTGATTGCTCCTCCTTTGTAAAGAAAATTGTGTGTATGGTTGTAATTTTAACAACACCATGTCTCCCACCCTGAATTCTCTTTCTGAACGCTTTGAATATGCATACTGCTTCACTCGATTTTGGGCCCGCTGCAAATGAAATTTTGTGACATTAAGTATAGCCTCTCTATTCTATAAAACCTGATCAACTTCTAAGACCTTTGAATCTCCTACTATGTAAAAAGTATACACTAGTGGCGGGTAACCGTACAGAACTTCAAACGAAGTGGTGTTGATGGCAGCTCGGTAAGTGGTATTGTACCATCATTCCGTCAACACTATCCATTCTCCCCATTTCTGCGGTGTTTCTCCACAAAAACAACGCAAATATGTCTTGAGAATTTTTTTTACTACCTCCGTCTGTCCATCCATTTGTGGATGGTAAGCAATCGAATATTTCAATTTAACCCCTTGCAACCGAAGAAGCTCCTGCTAAAATTTGCTCAAGAAAACTAGGTATCTGTCACTAACAATGGACTTCAGCATTCCATATAATTTAAACACATTACTAAGGAATACTTCAGCTATATCACAAGCAAAATAAGGGTGTTTGATAGGAATAAAGTGGGAACATTTAGTGAATTGATCTTCCACCACTAGTATAACAAATTTCCCCTTTGAAACAAGTAAGCCCTCCACAAAATCAATACTCACTTTCTTCCATCTTCCTTTTGGCATCTTGAGAGGTTGTAGTAATCCTGGGTAAGTAGAATTATCATGTTTATTTATCTGGCAACTCATTCAATTTTGAACATAAACCTTCACATCTCGAGTCATGCCCTTCTAGAAGAACATTTTTTGTAGCTTCTTCGTAGTGGCTACTACACCTGCATGCCCTCCTATGGCATCTTCATGACTAATGTCAATGATCTGTTGGCAGATTCTCGAGTTGGCGCCCATTACTAAGCATCTCTTCCATCTTAATAACCTATCCTTCCATTCGAAAGCACAAGGTCTAGTATTGTCAGATTCTAATGTCTTGATTAAGTCTTACTCCATCTTCCTGCTAACTCTTTTTTATTACTTCTAGTAGCTCACCTTGCATCTATGTTACTGATATCATTAACATTTCTATACTCGTGATTCTTGAGAGGGAGTCCGCGGCGACATTCTCTTTACCACTTCGATATTGCACTTCAAAATTATAGCCCAAAAGCTTCGATAGCCATGATTGTTAAAATGAATTCGATCGATGTTGTTCCAGCAAATATTTTAAGCTCCGATGATCATTTTTGAAGATAAAAGATTCGGACTTAGGTAGTGATGCCAATGCTTGATGGCCTTAATTATCTCTAGAAATTCTTTTTCATAAGTGGATAACCCGTGATGCCTCTTCGCCAATGACTTACTTAAGAAGGCGATGGGATGACCTCCCTGTTGATGCACCACACCTATTCCTTGCTCACTTGCTTAAGCTTCGATCACAAATGGTTTGGAGAAGTTCGATAATGCTAACACCGAGGCTAACATAATTGCTTTCTTCAATCTCTCAAAAGCCATTTGTTCATCTTGTTGCCAATTTCAACTGGATAATTTTTCCTTCGTAAGCAGATCTGTTAGTGGTTTTGTCAACACCCTGTATCTTTTAATGAACCTCCTATAATACCCAGTAATTCCCAAAAATCTCCGCATCTTCTTAACACAATTCGGTACAAGCCACTCTTCGATTGTTCTTACCTTCCAAAAATCAGTTGCCATCCCTTCTTCTAAGATAGTATAAACTAAGTAATCCATCTGTCAAGCTTCGAAAACACATTTGTTTCCTCGTAGAAATAATTGATTGTCTAATAATTTCTAAAGAGCTACTCAAATGTGTTCTACATGTAACGTCAACGATGAACTGCATATTAGTATATAATAAAAAAAAAACTAAGATGAAATGACGCAAAATGGCTTAAACATTTCATTCATTAATCATTAGAATGTGGATGGTGCATTCGTTAGCCCGAAAGGCATCACCAAGAACTCGTAATATCCTTTATGCCTTTTGAAAGTAGGCTTTGGAATATCTTTCGGTTGCATTCGGATTTGGTGGTAACTCGAATACAGATCCAGCTTAGAAAACCAACTGGCTCCATGCAGTTCATCCAACAATTCTTCGATGAGGGGTATTAGAAATTTGTCTTTCACCGTATATTTGTTCAACTCCCAATAGTCCATGCACATTCTCCACTAGTTGTCATTATTCTTGACAAGAACTACTAGTAACACATATGGATCGTAACTATGGCAGATGAACCCCTGCTTCATGAGTTCCTTGACCTCTTGTTCTATTATATCCTTATGGGTCTTTGAATAATGGTATGGCCTCACGTTGATTGCATCGACTCCATCAATCAGCACAAACTAATGGTTGTACTTACGATTCAGAGAGAGATGAGACGATTCCTAGAACATCTCTGCATAATCAGACAATACTGCATTAATCTCATCAAACACACTTCCTTGCTCCTTCGTCATTCGCATTTGCTGGATATGATATTCAATTGGAGTGGAAAGTTATATCATGAGCAACTGGCCACTCGAAGAACACTGTAGAGCCTTCTGGAACCCTTTGCTTCAAACGACTCTTGATTTGCCTTTTGGATTTCCCCGCAAGGTCACCACTCTTCCCTCCCAACTAAACGTCATTGTTCGATTCCTAAAGTTGCATAAGATGTCGTTTAGTCCCACCAGTCATTGAACACCTAAAACGATGTCACAGCCTCCTAACGATAATACCATAGAGACCATACTGAATTGCACGTCTTGCATGGACCATGCAAAGTTCCTGCAACACTGTCGACATTCCAATTGTAAACCTCCACCCACCGTAATTGAAACAGGATCAATCTCTTTGAAGTCACACTTCCCTTTCCTTGCCACCACAATGTCCACAAAATTGTTTGTACTACCATTATCAACAAGTATGTGAATTTTTCATCGTTGATGCTTTCCTATTAATCGCATTTGCTTAAATTTTGTCTCCCCTGAGAATCCTAACATCGCTTGCATGGAAACTATGGGACAGTCTTTATCTACACACCCTTCCTCCAAATCCTCCTCCTCCTGGTTGAGTGACACTTTCCCACTGTCATTTACTTCAGAAACTATGTAAAATTGTAGCTGCCTCTTTTTACATTTATGACCCAACATGTACCTCTCGTCGCACCAAAAAACAAACCCCTTCACCCTTTTTTCATTAAAATCTCTACTACTGATGGGTTTTGAAGATTTGTAAGATCACACCGATGGTGATCATAGTGTTGAAGGCAGTGTAGGTAATAGACCTTTTATACTCGGACTGCGATTAATTGTTGTTGAGTGAGGTGCTTTTAAGGTTGTATTGAAATTATTACCATTAGTTATGTTCCTTGTGGAATGGATTCTGTTCAACATAGAGTTCCCTGTCGACATTAGTATTGAGTTAACTTATAGACCTGATGCAATGAGTGAGGTTTGTGTAATTTCATCGACACACCAATCTCTAGTTTAAGGCCTTTAACAAAAAACCTGACTAAGTATTCCTCTGAAAAAGAAAGCCTATTAGAGTGATGATCAAACTAAACACAATATTCTAGTACTGTCCCATTTTGCTTCAACTCCTTAAAATCCCCCAAAGGATCATAAAAAATTTATACATCAAACCTCTGTTTAAGAGCCCTTGTGAATTCTGCCCACTCTACCACCTCTGTTTTATATGATTTCTAATGAATAAATGATACCAATCTTGTGCACATTCATCCATGTGCAGAATGACTATGTTCACATTCATTTTCTCCAGAGTTTGGTCTAACTGAAAGAACTGTTCACAATGATACAACTATAGCTTAACGTTTTCTCCATCAAACGAAGGAAACTCAATTATGTTCAACCTCGTTGATGTAACGTTCGCTTCCCTTTCAAGTTATGCCTGACTATTTTGAGGTGTATTGTAACATCCCATCATCGATGGGAATGGTAAAATAGTAATTTGCAACGGGTTAGGAGTGTTTAAAATTGTTTTACTATGTTCATACATTCATATATACATGTGAATAGTGAATTTTGCACATGTAATGATTGTACATACATTCATGGCATTCCTCAGTATATGTGTCTCTAATGTTTTTATTATGAAAAATATGATTTTTGTACTTGAAAATGGAATTGGAGTGGGTCTTTATATGTTTTGAATTTTGGGAGAATTTTAGAAATTTTTTTGGAAACTTTCAGTGTACTTTTCCGGACTAGGAAAAATGTCAAGTGGCAAACTGAATGATTACCAGTAGTAAAAAGTACTGTCCAATGGCACTGAAAATTAGATACATGATTTTAGGATTTATTAATTTTGAGCCATTAAAATTTTTGGGAGAAATTGGATTAGAAATTGGAAGTGAATTGGAAGGAAAGTAAATGAGTAATTGAGAGATTGACATGTGGAAAGTGACATGTGTCACTTGCCTAACATGCCACCTTGATGCATAGGTGAAATAAAAATCCTTCCCTTTCTTTTGGTCTTTCACGATGCTCCTCCTTTTATAAGGTTATTATTGTTTAAATGAAAATTCTCCATCATACGAAGCCACTCTTTTTCCTCCTCCTTCGTTTGTTTCCTTCTCCTTGTAAATTGCTACTCTTCTCCACCTAAAGAAAAGCTCACATATCGTACTTATTTTCTCTTCTTTTGTTTACAAAAAATTACAAACCTAAGCTTTTCCTCTTAAGAAGATGATGATTGTGTGTGGTAAAGACAATTAGAGATGATTGTGAGATTTTGAAGTTTAGAAGATTGGAAGATTGATTAGGTAAGTAATATGTTTTATATGATGGTTTTGTAGTTAATTTGTGA